>JAOXJP010025629.1:0-17076 GCA_025762735.1 Platanus orientalis
CAATAAATAATTACTTCTAAAATTATTTAAAAGATCAAAACAAATTTTAGAATAGTTTTTACAATTTTAAGAGTAAAACCCTCTTTTAAAACTTTTGATTTTCTATTAAAAACATAGTTCTACATGTATTAATAATACAAAACCGATTCAAAACCGATGATTCAACTTTTTTTTTTTTTTTTTTGGATAATTAACGATATAATTAAAGAAAAAGATGGAGAAAAATAAGCTACAACAACAAGGCGGTTAGGATTGAAGACAAATCATATAGAATTGAAGACAAATCACTTTTTAATCATATTCTTGCAAAACTATTTTATTTCTTTCAAAACCATATTTTAGAACTTTAGGCAAAACCAAAATCAATGAAGAAAGATTCAAATCCGGTTCAAATACGATGAAAATCCTTACAAAACGAAATCAATGGAGTTTTAAGAACCTAAAGAATGAAAACAAAACAATAGTTTAATGGTGTTCTTACAAAACAAGTTTTTAAGAACTTAAAACAATTCAAATCTAGAATAAAATGATCAAAATTTTTTACAAAACGAGATTAATAATGCTCTAAGAACCTATGGAATCAAAACAAAACAATAATTTACATGTGTTCTTATCTCTTGGTGTGAAAAAATCGTTCCTAACTTTGTTGTTCAGAAAAAAAAAAAAAAAAAAATCCTCAAATCTTTGCAAAACCTAGCTTTTCCTCTTCCTTTCTCTTCAAAATCCCTATTCTTGCAAAACTTCTTCAAAAGATCCTCTTTCTTATGAATTTTTATATTTTTATAAGCCTAAATAACAACCCTAATTTTCAATTTCGTCTTTAGGTAGGTCTGTAGTGAAAAAGTACTAAAAGTTTTGTAAAAATCACGATTGTACGGAATTTTCCGCTTTGATGACGTCATCCCACCAAACTTTGTTTCCAACACAGACACTTAGTGGAAAAACGGCCATAACTTTTTCTATAAAACTCCGACTTACCATTTTTTTGTTAGAAACTAGATTTCAAGAGCTTTCCAAGCATATATAGATTTCTCTCTAATTCGTTCTACATTTTTATTGGTGTATTTTTAAAAATACCTCAAAATCTACTGATTCATACTATACCAGACAACATATATACTTTTTGGGAAAATTATCATAACGTTTTCTAGGAAACTTCAATTCACTCACCGTTTTTCGCATTAGAAAGCAAACTCATAGATATTTTCAAGCATATATTATTTGTAGGGTGATTCATATGAGATTGATAGATATTGACTTATAAAGTTATATCATCCGTTTGGGACATTCAGAAATTGTCACGTCTTTGACCCTTTTTTTTTTCTTTGCTTAGTAAATTGTCTTTAACTTTTTCTTTTGGTGTCTGTTTTGCTTGTCGTTTGTTGCGTAGGACTCTAGACTTCCATGCCTATCTAAAGGTATGATTTTTACTCAAATTCTTTTTACATTTTTGTTGGTGTCTTTCTAAATTTGTGCCAACGTTTAGATCAGCATATGTGCATTTAAGTGATCCTACGTGTGTATAGAAATTATGTGACATGTGTTAACATTCTAAGTATTACACGTGTTCAGTAATATGTGCATCATGGGGTGGGGTGTTACATTAACCTCCTATGAAGTGGCTCACAAATTGTTGGGTCAACTTGGCAAAAGTGTTTATGGACCTTGGCTTCAACTTGCCGAATCACTTTTGGACCGAGCTCTTCAGGGTGATCGAGAATGCATGGCACATGACCTTATCGGGGACAGCTTACAGGTGAATGAGGATCTTGTAAGTCTTTAGGTGATCGAAGGGATCCTTGGTTCCATCAAATGCTTCCATCTGGGGAACTTTGAACTTCTGAGGAAGCAAACAACTCATCACCTCCGGAGTTTTCCCCTTTATAGCCTCCATCACATTGTTTAGTTGGTCCATAACTTCCCTCAACTACTCACCCCAATAAGCAGAGGATGAGGTTTCTTCAATCCCGTGACTCCTGAAGTTGGGCTCCAACGGGGGCGGTCTACCTGTGCCCCTATCTTTATTTCGTCCTTTTGTTTCCCCGCGATGGATTTCGGCCAGTTCCGGACCCTCCCTTTGTTAATCCACTCTTTCCCCGCGGTTGCTCCCATTAAGGAGTTAGGAGTCTCCACATTATCTCTTGATTCTATTGAATGACTTGCTACATATTCTGAGTGAGATCCCTTATTGCTCGAGAGTAACCACCCTAGATCCGTCTTGGTCCGGGTGGTTTTGTGCATTGCATTCACCTTGACCAACATTGGAAACGACAATTTGTCAGGAGATCATGGATTTGGTTTCTACCATGCAACCTGTCATTTGGGAATATTTGTTGACGTTTCCCACAGACATCGCCAACTGATGATGTACAGATGATACTCTTCAGATGATTACACGGCTAACCAGATCGCTGAACACCTGCAAACAAGAGGGAAAGAACTTGGGTAGGTCACCGGTGTGGTGCCAACTTAAGTTTCTCTGATGCCAAAGTTAGAGACCTACTTCTTAGCAGCAAGTAATGTAGAATTTCTTGAAGAATTTTTCACATACTTAGAGAACCATGTAAAGTCTTTTTATAGAGTTGAAATGGTGCATGGCTAGGGATTTCTAGTCTGGGGAGAGATTTTGATGCTCGGTTACCGGCTAAATTATCAGCCATGGATGGTTGACCCTTCCAATTTGGTTGTTAAGGTTAGGCTCACAACATCTACTAGTTGGTTGTTTCCGGATTTTTTGTTTGATTCTCTGTGGGAATCACATAACAGTTATCGTATTTCCTCACTTGAAGATGTCGGGATGTTGCCGAGGGGGGGAGGGATCACCTCTGTTCGAGTGGCAGATCACGTGTAGGGTCCTTGGGTTAGCTCTATCAACTTGAGTGGTTGTGCCGAGCTAACCCTATTTGCAGAGCCAATCTATGGTTACAGACCTAAATGACTATGCTGAGTTTATGAAGCGCTCTATCCTACCTATCAACTGGAATCCAAAATAGTCACCCAAATTCGATGTAGATTCCTACCTTCCCTAAAATGAAGCACCTTAGGAATATCAACAAGGGTGGTAACCTGGACCAGAATCCTTGCCTTTGTCAAGTCTTTCATCTGGATGGTGGCCTGAAATACCTTCAACAGACCCCCACATATGCTACCAAGCACCGAGAAAACATTCAAGTACCATAGGTTAAATGGGAGCCCTACAAGACCTAGTAAGCACCCCATCGAGTCGGCTGAGAGATTCAGGGCATTGACGAAGGGAGACCATTTATACAATTAATGGGTTAGTCCAAGTACCACACCTTAGGCATTGAAGCCTCTGGAATTGTCGGCATATCGCCCAAAACAGCCCAACGACAATTGAATGGGTAAAGGGATATTGGTTGTGTGAGCGAATAATTGACGACGTTGCTTACCATCTTCCAATCTGGCTCCACCCCAGCAATGTCGCAAATCCATTTCAATGTCCATCCATCAAGCTTGAGTTTATCCGCTCATGCCACAGATAGTTCAAGGCCAGTGGGTGATGGTTCCTATCTAGGTACTGGAATGGGGATGGCAATGGGATTAAGCATGGCCCATGATGCTCCTACCTTCATCGAAGAAGCTGGTTTAAGGCGAAGAAGAAAGGAAACAAAGTCATGCCACCCCAAACCATTAACACCCTTAGAGATACATAGTCGAACACCACTATGTTTACCTTGTTGACAAGAGACGAAGATGAATATCCTAAATTCATTCTTTATGGCTTGTACTAGCAGCCAGTGGTTGGATTCTCTCCTCTTATGCCAGAAAGGTTTATCCCCTAGAGATCCACTCGTGGCAGAGAGGGCGTCATCCAACCATGCAAAGGCTTCATGGAAGAGAACAATGATCCCCCTTCCAGCTTCGGTAATTTTGATGTCCTTAGACTCATGAATTCTCAGCTTAGTAAATTTCTTCTTCTCAATGGACAAATGTTCCATAAGAAGAAAGAAGTTATTGTTTCAGGTAAAGATTCATGAAGTTTCCTGTTAATGCTTCAAGGGTTTCTAGCAGACTTTCATCGTCGTCTAATGAACGGATCAATAGATCTAGGTTCATGTAAGGGTTATAGATGAGGAGTTCATGGTGAAGACGAGGGACTCAGGCTAAGACTTTGGGCGAGGGTTTTCGACTAAGGCTGAGCATGGGCTCGGGGCCCGAGCCCGGCCTGACCCAGCCTGAAATTTGGCCCAAAAGGCCCGGCCCAAGCTAGGCCCAATAAGGGCCCGGGCCCAAGTTGTAGGCCCGAACTTTATTAGGGCCGGGCTCGGGCTTACCTCAGCCCAGCCCGAGGCCCAACCCGAAGCCCAAATTATATAATTAATGCAAATATATATATATGCATATATGTATAAATACATATATATATACACATACATTTATACATATATAGATAAGTATACATATATACATATATGTATATGTGTATATGTGTGAAAAAAATGTTCTATGATAAAAAAGCATCTTTAGTGTAGATGGTAAATTACAAGTTGACACGGGTGTGTTAAGGATTAAAAACGTCCACAAAAGAGTTGAGATGAAAAAGTAGGTGTCGAAAAAAAGACATTAAAGATTGTGTTTTTTTTTTTTCAAATTAATGGGCTGTGGGCTGGCCCGAGCCCAACCCGTAGCCCGATAAAATAACTAGGGCCGGGCTTGGGCTTAAAGTTTCTAAAAAAAATTAGGCCTAAGCCCGAAATTACTATGATGGGCCGAGCCCCGGGCTTACATCGGCCCGGCCCATGCACACCCCTATTAATAATACTTGTTCAAGCTCTTCAACCGTAGAGGCTTATGGATCCCAAGATTCATTGTGTGCATTTTAAAGTCCAAGCTGTGGTTGTTATTGATTTGTAGTAGTTGGCTATTGTTTTCCAATCTTCATGGCCAGTGCATAGCATTTTCTAGCCAATCTTGATCTCCTCGAACCTCCATCAATCCTTTAGGTGTCGGGAACCGCAGATATTGGTGATACGTTGACGAGACTGATTTCATCTTATGGATCCATCCTCTCCCTAGAATGGCGTTGTAAGGAGAGGATGCTTCCACAACCAATAAATCTATCATCAACGTGACAGGTCCAAGTGATATTGGGAGCTTTATTTTTCCCAAGGCTAGTGTGGGCTGACCATCAAAACCAACTAGGGGAGATAAGCATGGTTCTAAATCAAACTTCCTCAGGTTTATCTGAAGGAAGGCTGGAGAGAATAGTATCTCTATTGAGTTGCCAATGTCAACCATTGTCCTTATTTCAGTGTTGGAGATCTTTAGGGAAATAAGTAGGGCATCGTCGTGTGGGCAATGTATTCCTTTCAGAACTTGATCAGAAAATGTGATCATGCCTTAATGTTGTTCTTTTGGATATGATTCTGGCATCAACTTGGATATTTGAGATATGTGAAATACGCATCAGACTGTGTTGCTTTTCAATGGTGACTTCTCAAGGTAGATTTTGTAGCTCCTTTCATCCGAGTCCCTCCATGAATGGTATGGATAATAGGGTTTGTGGTCGGTTGTTATTGGGCTTTGGCCAGCTATCTGAGGGGGTCTTTCCTCCCGTGGCAGACGTGTTGCCTGCATGTTATCATTAATGACGTAGGCTTTAATATATCCTTGCCTGATGAGGTCCTATATTTGTAGATGAAGGGACCTGCATTCGCCCATCTTGTGGCCTTTGGCCCTGTGATAGGCACAATGTTTTGAATGGTCCATGGTGATGGGATCTCCCCTTATGGGCTCTCAAGCTACTTCAGATAAGCCTCATGCTTTATGCGTTGCAATATTGTTTGGATTGGCATATTGAGGGACATGAATTCGTGGGCAAGTTTGTCTTCTGTCTTCCTCTTTTTGCTGGGACTACTTCTCTACCGGTCATTTGCATGGCCGAGCCTAGACCGGAGGTCTGTTGGAGCATCGATTACTGTTGTCCCTAGGGTTGGGATCTTGTCCTCAAACTTTGCATATTTTTCAGCTCTGACCATAAGGCTAGCCATGTCCTCTACAAGAGTTTAGATGAGAGATTAATGTAGACGACTGGAGGGGGGAAGCCCCCTTTTGTTAGTAATTGTTGCCGTCTTCTCATCACAGCCCATGATGTGAAGCATCTCAACCTAAAACCTACGAGTGTATACCCTCAATGCCTCCTTGTTTCCTTTTCTCATATTGAAAAGGGTATCAATATCTTTTTTCTAGGGATGCCCATGCACAAAGTTTGTGACAAAGGTGATGCACAACCGATTGTAGTTGTTGAAGCTCGAAGGTGGCAACTTGTGGAACCATCCCAAGGCTACATGCAGGCTAGAAAGGAAGACTACACATGAGACTATCATTATGTTGCTCTAAAGTCATCATCTGCTAGTAGTGGAGCAAATGTGCCACGGGATCGGTGGATCCGTCATAGTAAACAAACTTTGGCATGAAGAAACGTCGAGGGATGACCTAGTTCATGATGTCTGACCCGAAAAGGGACTTATCAAGATTTCTGACCATGCTCTAGGCTATCTATTGAGCGGTTTGATTCTGCGGCCCATTGGGTCATAGTGAGTTCCTCTAAACGCCTGTCAACTAGGGTTTGCATGTCATCTTTGGAAACCTTAAGCTTTAGAGCCTCCTTAGTGGATTGAGAGGATTCTACAGTCTCACTGTGGTGCTCCGTCTTCTCCTTGTTGGTGCAAGAGTGGGATAAATGGGGATGCTGATTTGGTTCCTCCAAGTTTTCGCATGGAGGAAAATGTGCCCTAAAGAGGTTGTTTTCTTGGGTCAATCGATCCAACTCACGTCCATATTCCTCCCTTTGGTCTTGAAACTTTTATTGAAGGGCTTCTATTTGCATCAAAATGGTAGCAAGTTGCAAGAGAACGTTTAGCTCACAAAGTCGGTCATCACAAGGATCATACCATTGTTGGCCTGAGCACTTTTTCGTTGTGGGGCCATTGTAAGCACATTAACTTAGCTAGAGAGTCTAGCTTTCAATCGCAAACATTCCCACAAGTGGCGCCAAACTGTGGATGGTGAAATTCTGGTGCACGGTTAATTGGATTGAACCACCTCTCCTGGCTGACTTGGGTTGACTAGGGAAGAGGATTAACTTGAGTTGGTGGCTTCATCTGGTGGACCTCGCACCGGTGCGGTACCTGCCAATGGACCTCCAATGATTAAGTTAGCAAGGTAAATGAGTTGTTCAACCATACCTAAGGAATGAGGGTGGTTCTTTTTTAATAGAATTATAGGTCCTTTCCCTTCATTTATGGGATTCATATCCCAACTATTTGGAGTTTTTCCTTAGATCCTAGGAGGTTAGGATCTGATCCTATTGACTCTCTTTGACTTGTTCTCCTTCGAATCTTTGGATAGGTTTTCTCAAATAAGATTTAGGAACGAATTTGATTAAGATAAATGTCCTAGCCTTGAATTAAGCTTGTTATGCCTTTGAGCAAAGACCATTGCATGTTTGACGTGTTCAATATCTCTAGAAGGTGATATATCACTTGTGGGGTTTGGATCGGTATTCCTTGGTCCGAGTTTGATTTGAATCGGGGTCTGGGTTAGCTTGGTTCGATGTTACCACATGTCTCTTTGTGAGAGGTGGGAGTTTTTTGCCCTCCACAACCCCTATTAAGTGTATTTAACTACCTGTAAAATTTTATAAATTTCTTACACGTAAGCAAGGGTATTTGGTAATTTTACCAAACTGCCCAAATTTTCTAAAATTAAAAACTTCTCTTCCAATTTTCTCCTTTATTCTATCTAATCCTTCTAGTTTATTTCCCTTTCTTCACCTTAACTTTCTTCTAAACTTAAGTTACTTGGGTTTCTCTTAAATTGGTTCTATATCTTATTTTTGGCCTTGCTTCCACACCATTATTTTAGGCCCATCATAGCAGGATAACACACAAATAGACTGCCCTACATCATATTTTGTATCAGAGACTACCATCCTGCATCAGCTAGCTTTTTATCACTAAGGATTTTTAAAATCACAACCCTTATATGTTCCTAAGGGATTGGATTACATCAACTTCCTTCAATGCTCCTATGGTGAGTAAGAACGTGATGCAATGGAAGGCTCCTAGCAATGGTATGCTAAAGCTAAATTTCAATGGCTCTTCTAAAGGTAACCCGGGCCCGGGTGGGCTTTTCTAAAGGTAACCCGGGCCCGGGTGGTTTTGGTTGTGTTGCGCGAGATAGCAGTGGAAAAGTTGTTTAGAGTCCTTAGACTTTGTGTCGTCTTTTAGGAAATTGAAACTCCATAAGGACTAAAGTTTTGGATCTCCCAATAGGTCTCTGTGAGCTTCAAAACATGGGTGTGCAAGGATGCATTGTGGAGGGGAATTCTTCCACAATAATTGTGTGGGCTTTAGGGAAAGGGGGTTTTGGAAGCTAGCTCTATTACTCTGTGAGATTAAGGAGTTGTCGTTTTCTCTAGGGGTCTCTTTTGTTCATGTTGTAAGGGACCAAAATTCTATGGCCGATAAGTTGGCAAATTGGGGCATTGGGATGTCTTCTTGTTTTATTGGTTGTGATCTTCCAACATTGGTATCAAATGTCTCGAAATGCCTTATATGTCTACCAGGACCGACACGACATATTCCTAAACCAACACGAAACATTGAGTACATTATAACAATTCATTTTTCAATTGACATGATGTATGATGTCGATGTGTTGAGCGAATGTTTTCCTTTCACAGTGTATTATTGCGTAATGTCGACATTGTGTTGTTATGATAGAAAATTATATGAAAAACGATAAATTCCAAATAAAGCAAAAGGAGGGAGAGGAAGAAGAAGAGAAGGAAGAGAATCTACTCATTCCCTTGTATTTATACCATTAGATTATAATACGTTTGTCAACCATTATGTATGCATGTGTACTTTTAAAGAATATTAAAATACAAGTGAAAGAAAATAAGCTATCATTCTTAATGAATTCCCTTGCACATATGTAGTTAGATTAGAATATGCTTCCCAAGTTTCCACGATTTTTACAATATTTCTTTCCGATATTTCCGATTTTTGTCTTATCTAGGCCTGACCGACATTTCCACCATCACCAACTTTTTGACCCTTGTTTCTAGAGAGCGAGTTGTAGGTCTTCTATGCTATTGTTGTATTAGTATTTTGTATCTTGTTTCTTCAATTTTCATTTTTCAATACAATTATCCAAAAAAATTGTGAAGTCTACACATCAGCTTGATGGGGAGAGTAGATGTATAGGACTGTGCATATGGGTATTTATGGCTTGCTGTATTTTCTATAATAGACATACCATATAATCAGTTGTACTGGTTCATATTGACATAATATATAAATAAGATTTAGTGTGAGGGATCCATAATTCCCTATGTATGTTTATTCATTCTATTCTCTCCTCTCTTCCTTACTTGAACCCTAAATCTCTCTAACCAAATAACATATACCATTCAACTAGACTAACTTAAAAACAAACAAAATGAGGGAGCATTTAATTATCAAGGAAACTGAGATGTGGGCAGTTACTAGCTCTAGCAAACACCATTAATAGTTAGATGGGTACATATATCGTTAGTGTGATACAATCACCCAAAACTCATGCCCAATTCATTTAGAAAAATAGGCTCCAATAAGAAATTAAAGCTGAAGTGAATAATCCAAGTAGTTAAAAAAGAACTAAATAGTACTTAATGGTGTCAATAATCTGAACAATGATACGCTCCGAAATGCTCCTACCCACTAAATTCTCAGTTACAGAGACAATCGGTGTCTTTATTCAATTAACAATGCAAGACTGCTTTTTTTCTTTCTTTTTTCCGCCATTCAAGAAGCTAGTCAATAATTTCACAATCAATTGATCATCATAATTACCATAGCGATGGTCAAAGCCTTGTCCCAGCTATTTAGAGAATCCTTCTGCGATGACCACATACATAGCCATATCATGTTACTTGGGTGGTCAAAAAGACAATCACAGCCATCAATCCACAAGTAACTCAGTTTTGAAGTTTCAAAACTCACATTTTCATCCATTGAACAGAATAATGTCTTTCATCCATGAATATCTTTCATCGGTGAAAGATAATCACGGCCATCAATCCACAAGTAACTCAGTTGTGAAGTTTCAAAACTCACAATTTCATCCATTGAACAGAATAATATGTCTTTCATCCACGAATATCCAAAATACTTTGTTCAATCACATTTGCAAAGAACAGAATTCAACAGTGTGATATATATTGGCAAACACCACCTTTTATAAGCTCAATCTTTTCCTTCTGCAGTAATTTGTAAATTCAGAGTGATGGCGGAAGATTATATGAAAGACATACCAATCTTTTGGATAATCAATGCGAGCAATTTTTGAGATAAGGACAGCCAACTGAAGAGCTATCTGTATTCAACCAAACATGCAAAACAAGGGATTAATGCAAAACATTGTTAACTGACACAAAGGCTCAACCATAAGGGAGAGGTACCCAATGACCTCAAATTAAATCAAACACGAAATTGAAAATTTTGAATGACTCAAAGAACCATAAAATGCACTCATATCTATCAACCCTAAACAAAAGAAGATAATAAAGCATCATCAAAAATATCATCTCAGCAAAAATATAATCTCAGCCACCACCTGATAATTCTCTTCTCTCAAATGTGACAGTAATTTCTGTCTCAGATGTATCTTCTCCTCATTGCTTATTCCCCTGCAAGAAAATTTTCACAGGACGTTCACCCATAGAAACCAGAAAGAAGATGGGAGTCTCATGAAAACAACAACCAATATACAAATAAGAAAATTCATCCACAAAAAAATATACAAATAAGAAAAATCCATGGTGACAAATAGGAAAAGAAACAGTAAAGGATGCAATAAAATATATACAATCCTTTTATTTACTCCCCAAACAACAGAAAATTTAGTGAGAAAAATATGAGATTATAAAGCAAACAAGAATAAGGGAGACCAACGAAGAGGACTGCTAATATATAAGCCCTCCGTCTGCCAACTCTTAGGGCATTGCTAAAGTCACCCTCTACCACCAATTCAGCAAAATTGTTTCGTTGGCATATTCCAAACCGTTGAAGAGCAAGCACCTAGACTTTGTTTTAATTACAGGAACTGATTAGTACCAAATACACAAATAACGCACCACCATGATGGTTGCAAAAAACCCAAGATATCAAAGCAGATCATGGGAAGGTGGATGGTGTGCTTCAGAAAAGGGGACTTTTTATAACAGATGATTGTGGACAGTGTGCTACTATTTCCTTTCCTCCCTCATTGCTAAAGAAGATGTCCTTCTTTTGGTGACAAAAGGGGATCTATCTAAAAGAGAGTTAAAAAATTTACATTGCGATATGAATGAAGTAGGTCCACCATGTGATTGTGAAGGACAAAAAAGGGTGACAATCTTGCAGACTTAATGTGCTTTTATCAATCTTGTTGGGAGTTCATCAAAGAAGACTTAATGAAGGTTTTTCAAGAGTTCCATGAAAAATGTATCATTCATAAAGGAGTAAGATCAAACTTAATTGCACTTGTCCCTAAAAGGAAGGGCTTTGTAAGGCAGCCAACTTCAGATCCATAAGCTTAGTGGGAAGTATGAACAAAATCATCGCCAAAGTGTTATCATATAGGTTAAGGCATGAGATGAAAGATGTCATATCGGTTTTGCAAAGTACTTTCATCAAGGGAAGACAAATAACAGATGGGATCTTGGCGTCAAATGAATGTGTGGACTCTTGGAAGAAATTATCCAGAGGGGCCTTTATCTGTAAGATCGATCTTGAGAAGGCTTTTGACATAATGGATTGGGGCTTTCTTAAATGGGTCCCTAAAAAAGGTTTTGATCCAATGGACTCAATGGATCTTGGGATGCATAACAAATTCATGGTATTCCAATCTTCTGAACGGGACTTCAAAGGGCTATTTTGGTGCTTCAAGGGACCTAAGGCAAGGTGATCCCCATTCCCCTTTCTTGTTCTCCTTGGTTGTTGATGATCTTAGTGCATTTCTTAACCATGCGGTTCAAGCTAGCCTAATCAAAGCATTCCACGTTAGAGACCTGAACATCTCACACGTTCAATTCGCATATGACACATTGATTCTCATAAAACCAAGAGTGGAAGGGGTTGTAAATCTGAAAAATATCCTTTAAGTTTTCGAAATCATCTTTAGATTAAAGGTTGATTGGGATAAATCGTCTATTATAGGAATTCATGTAGATGAGGTGGAATTAAATTCATTATCCTCAATTCTGGGTTGTAAGGTAGAAAATTGGCCTCTCAAATATTTGGGTATGCCTTTGGGTGGTAGCTCAAGTTTGGTTAGTTTTTGGATCCATTTGTGAAGAAAGTGGAAAAAAGATTGGCTTGTTGGAAACGTTCTCAAATTTCTCTGGGTGGTAGGATCACTCTTATAAAACCAACATCCCAATCTATTTCATTTCTTTATTCAAGATTCCACCAAAAGCGGCTGCTAGGATTGAATCTCTCCAAAAATCGTTTTTGTGGATGGTGGAAACCAAAAGAAAGATCACCTCATAAAATGGGAGGTAATTAGCTCCCCCAAAACAAAGGTGGATTGGGTATTGGCAGCATCACCATGAGGAATCAAGCACTTCTAGGGGAATGGTTGTGAAGGTTTGTCACTAACTCAAATGGTTGAAATGTTAACCCATCTATCACCTCTCGCACCTCCCTAACTTGGAAAAACATCCTTTCCATTTGTACCCCTTTTGACCCTCACACAAGCCTGGTAGTTGGAAATGGAAGACGTCTCAAATTTTGTAAAGACTTGTGGTGGGGGAAAGCCTTCTCGCGTCTTCTTTTCCCTGGTTTTTTCGTATTTCAAGTCAAAAAGATGCAACTATTGCTGACACCCTTTCTTTTCATTCAGATGGCCTATCTTGGAACCTCCCCTTCTCTAGGGACCTTCTTGAGTTTAAAGTTGACATAAGTGGATTCCCTCATTGACTCCATTCTGTCCACCTCTGTCAATCTCTCCTAGATAGGCTCATATGGTCTCTCTCCTCCTTTGGTTCTTTCTCGATCAAATCCGTCTTTGATAGAAATTCCTCTTCACCAACCTCTTCTCCCAGTTTTCTGCTTTCTAAAGTTTGGAAGGGGCATTCTCCTCCCGGGGTTCAAGCATTTATTTGGATCGCAACTCATTATAGAATGAATACCTTGGACATGCTTCAGAGATCACGCCCATACATGAGTTTATCACCTAATATTTGCCCTCTTTGCATGAAGGATAGTGAATCCAGGAGCCACATTATGATCCATTGTCCTTTTGCTAGATCAATTTGGTTACTTTTCCTCAGCAAGGCATCTTTGAGTTGGACCGTGCTTTGTAGTCTCCTTGACCTCATCAAACAATGGAATTGGGCTTACTCTAATGACCATGGGAAGAAATTCTGGTTGGGTATCTTGCATGGAATCTATAGGGATATTTGAAAATAACGAAATAGCGGAATCTTTGATGATGTGCAGTGTTCATCCATGGAAGTTATTGATTCCATTCTATATGAGGTGGCTTCATGGGTAGTGCCATCAAAAGTCTTTGAAGGCTGATCTGTTAATGATGCAAGTGTAACAAGGGATTGGTTGTCATGTATTCAATCTTATTCTTTTTAACTTGTTCTCCTAGTGTGGCTTTAAGGCTTTCAGTTTTTAGAGTTGTACATTCTCCCCCTCCCCCTCTCTCTTTGTTCTTCTTCTTCTCCTTTTCTAGTAAAGTTCATTATTCATAAATAAATAAATAAAAGAGTGGTCCCTAAGCACACAGCCAAATCCAACCTGACCCGGATTACCCGTGGAAGCACCATCAAAGTTGAGTATTAACAGCCCCAAGAAAGGGGGGATCCAGGACAGCGCCACTCTTCTCTCCAAGGGCAAAGAGCAAGATATAAAGGCAGCCCAAATATTCAAAAATCAGGATAGAGACAAGCCTTTAAATTCCTTAGATACAAAGACCCAACTACCCACTTCTCTAATGACGGAATCAATCACCTCGCATTGGGATCTACTCTTGCCTTTGAATAATCTGAACTCGCTTTCTTTCCATAAGCCCCAAATAATCCCATGCAATAAGCACTCCAAAAACAATTTCCCATGGATGCCCTGACCACCACAATTCCATTGGCAAATGAAATCCTTTAGCTCCTCAAGCCAAACACGAGAACGAGACATCTTAGACAAGAAATGATTCCATATTTCATGAGAGATTGCAATCAATAAATATGTGCTTTGTAGATTCATTATCTGTTTTTGCAAAGAATACACCATTGATGGAATATGACCATATAAGGTCTTTTACGTTGAACTAAGTCCATGGTGTTTAAAATATTGAGTGCTGCAGACCATAAGAAGACCTTAACCTTAGGGGGAACCAGAGTTTCCACATCCTCTTACAAGAAAAACTAGAGTCAAAATTTTGGAAGAGAAGAATAACCTTAAACAAAAGACTTACAAAAGAAGTTACCAGATGACTCAAGGATCCAAATCCTTTTGTCAGAAACCAAGTTGGAAATAAACACATCATTGAGACAGGAGAGCAATGTAGCCAATAGATCAACTTCCCAATCAAACAAGTCTCTTGAAAAAGTCATGATGCGGGCATAACTAAGAGGTTGATGTATATACCACCCACAAGAGAACCAAATTCAAGCAGTGTGCAACACATGAATTAATTAGGTCTTTAAAAGGGGTGGGACAATTTTGCAATAAGGCCTTTTGTGCCAAGGGTAGTTGAGGATTTCTCAATTGCAAAGTGTTAATGTACTAAGGCTAAAACCCAAGGGCAAAGCAGAGATTTTTGTGTGTTGGTTGACAGCTACTATTTTGTCCTTTTGTGGGCTTCCAAAATCAACAAATGAGCCCTACATGATGCAGTAGCTCTTTCATGGTTGGAAAAAACTTACCCATTTTGGAAGCCCAATCCTAGGCCCAAACCCCAAAGGAAAAGGCCTAGAAATCCCTGAAATGGTTGTTTTGAGTAGTTAGGGTCATTTCAGTAATATTGTTTGGGTTTTAGGTATTAAGGTTATATGTTAGGGTTGTTTATGGGTTTATTAAGGACTATTTTGTAATAAGGCAATTAGCCAAGGGGGGTTTCTTCTTATTTTAAAGAGGTTAGGGAGTCAAGAAATAGGAGTAGAAGGGGCTGGTCAATACCTTTAGGAGTTAGAAGTTTTGAGGAGTCCAAGTTGGAATAGGTAAGTCATGTGGGTCAACTAGGGTATATAATATGCTTGGTCAACATATGTAATCAGTTTTGGAGATTTTTGAATAAAGAAAATTGGGTTTTGAAGCTACAGCTTAGAGCTTTCTTCTTGCTTATCTCTCTCTTTCTTCTATTTCTTTCTTGATTGTGAGATCACCTCTTCTTTTTTTCTTCCATCTTCTTCTTTTAAACTCTAGCTTCTTTAATCAATCTTTCCCCCTATCTTCCTTTCTTTAAAGAGTTGATCTTTAAGAACTTCAAGGCAGATCATGGGAGGTTGTTGTCCAATACAAGATTCTAAAACAAGAGGCTACTTTGAAGATCAGAATTCTACGGCCTTTAAATACCTATTAAGATTGATTCTTGAAGTGATTTCAAGCCAATCGCCCCCTTCAGAAAGGACCCTACGGCAATTCTTTTGATCAGGTTTTCTCTTCCATTCACTTCTTTACTTGTTTCTTTAGATTCCTTTTAAATATCTCTGCAAATTTCTGCACCTGCATATATCTTTTATGCCCAAACCTATATTTACTTACAGTCTATTTCTTAGGTTCATATAAAGTGAAAATCGCCCCCACCTATAGTTGGTGTTTTCGTGATTTCTTTTAGGGGTTTTTATATCCATCATATTTCCTTTCAAACCATACAAGCACCTCTTAATTCTCTCTTGATTTCATAGGTTACTTGAATCATCTCTCATCTCTTAAGAGTTCATTTGGTCAAACTTATGACTGTCTTTTGACTTTAAAAAATAAGTTTCTTATTTATAAGTAACTAATTTTTTTGCCAGATAAGTTGTTCTCAAGTTAAGCTGACGTTTGGTTTGCATATTTGATAAGTAACTTCTCCATTAACATAAATCAAAATGTGTGTTTGGTTGCACTCATCAAAAGCTACTTATAATTTCTTTATATATATATATATATATATATATATATATATATATATATATATATATATATATATAATATTCAAGTTTGAGTTCAACTTTGGAAACAAATATTCATCAAAAAAAAAATGTGGAAATAAATGTTCTATGATGAAAAAATGTCAGTGAATCTCTATGACGAACTATAAGCTGACACATGGTGTGTTGGGGTTAAAAACGTCCAAAAAAGTATTGCAATTGAAAAAGCAAGGTGTACAAAAAGAGGCACCAAATTCAATAACACATTGTATGTCAATCTGTGGCATGCCTAGCGAGGTTTTTCATCACAAACAATCATTCACCTTCAACTTTCGGTTTGCAAGCCGAACACAAGCTTAAACCCCACTAATCCTTAAGCTAAATAAACCTAACTTAGGCTAGGGTGTGCTCGGCTCGGTTTATCGTCATTTCATTTAAATACTGTATTACTATTTATTGAATTCTAATATTTTTTTAATATAGAAAGCCTGCTTTATGTTAGATTATTTTAATGGACTTTGGTTATGTGCTTCAGTTCAGTTGCTATAGGGTATGGGTGATTACAAAAGGCCAACATTTCAACCTGAATTTTAGTGAGCTAAGCCCAATATGATTTGATCTTTGACAATTCCTTAACGAGCTAAGTCGAGCATGAGCCCAACCCATGTTTCATGGGTACTAGATCAGACTGTTTACATTCTTAACTTGCTTTGTGTAAACATAAATTACTGTAAATGACAATGTAAGGTGATGCAGCATAATAGAGATGATACCAAAGATGATGTAGAATGATGACCACTGGTATCAATAAAATTCAAAGTGATCTAGCAAAAACAAGAAAAGATAAAGAGCTAATTTGAGGCTTTTCCAAAACCCAAAACAGGGGATCTTGGCCTCCACCAAGCTTGAATAAACCCAAGGAATCCACCTTTGGGGAAAACCACTCC
>JAOXJP010025640.1:0-17076 GCA_025762735.1 Platanus orientalis
TCTAAACCCCGAATAAGGATCCGATATATCTCCATTGATTTTTGTAGCCTGCAAGGTTAAGATTCATTCAAACAGCTTCCACTTTGGTTTGAGGCCGATCCAAGGGCCAGGCCAGCCGGCTTCAACTTTCAATATCTTCTAATGCAATAACTTATTGACTTGGGAGTCATTCTTCTTGTCTTCGTGTTTGTACCCTTGTTTTTTCTTCTAATATCTTCTATTACAATTGATAACTTATTGACTTAGGAGTCAACCTTCTTGTCCTGTCCCAAAGTCTAACTTCCTTTCTTGGCTTGGAGTAATGTGCCATTTTTCTTTCTACAAGTTGATATGTTCTTGTCCCGTCAAGACTATATGTGGTGGATACTGTTGATATGTTCTTGTCCCTCCAAGACTATTACGTGGTGGATACTATTGATATCTCCTCGTCCCTTAAGACTATTTTGTGGTAGATACTGTTGATATCTCCTCGTCCCTTAAAAGACAAGAAGCAAGTTCAATTGTAGTGTATTTACAGTTCAATTATACTGAGAAAACTGTTGGCAATAGTAATTGACAAATTCCAAGTCTAAGCAACAAGATAAAAAGTAAGTCTGTACTTAGTTGTATCTTACTCCAATTACACACACACACACATATATAACCATTGGCACCTCGTGCTTCCTCATTTTGATCCATGGTTCATAGTTGTATCTTCCTCCAATTAGAGTCACACACACACACATATAGAGAGAGACACACACACACACAACAAACAGCCTTATCCCAACTATTTGGTTTCTTATGTGAAAAAACTTGGTTTCTCATAATATTATTAGATATTAAGGAGTTGATTGCTTATAAAATATTAATTATATTCTTAGAACACAATGAATAAAAGAATTTTGGGGCCAAACTCAGCACCTCCATTTTCGGTAATGCCATCCACTCTGTCTTGATCTGATCTTCTAAATTATTCATGCAGGAGATTCAGACATTTCTGAACCTCAGATAAAATGATTCAATCTATTCATAAAAAAGGGAGGTAGAATCAGTCAGGATTGGATTACTAATTTGTGTAATACTAGGTAATCAGATTTATTTTTCCTTTTCAAACATAAATTTCCCAAGGGACCTAAGACCAACCTGGTAATCAATTAAACTACGATACCTTTAAGTTATAACAGCATAATACAGTGAAGCAAAAGTTTTCTATTAATCAGATGAAATTGCCAACCTTCTAACAAAAAATAAATAAATGAAATTGCTCACCAATGCATAAATCTCCATTACCTTTTTTCCTTCAAAAATAAGGTTCAGGGTTTCCTCCCGTTGTTTTTCCTTGTGCACTCTGGGCTTTGTTTATAGAACTGTGTGCATGTAATGCTTTTCATATTTTAAATTTTGGTTATAATTTCAGAATCCTCTCTCTCTCTCTCTCCAAAGCACTTTATATCTTGAGCAATATTTTCATTGTCAATCTTTAATTTGTCTGCCATTATATGAATGACTATTGTTACAATAAAGTGTTATAAACTTCACAAAGGTATTGCACCTAGTATTCTTGTTCTAAGGAAGGTCTTAACTCATTGGGAGGAATCTGTTTCCCATGCATTACTTTGTATTTCTAAGAGCGCATTTTGTGTGGATGAACTTATCTTTTGGTTTGGAGACCTTACGAGGTCTTGAAGAACCATGGATCTGAATGCACCACTAAACCAATTTCATCAAGCTCAGTTGGACCACATTGAACTTTGGTTTGTAGCCAGTCCTAGGGCATCATGGATTATACATATTAATGTCTATCTGTGCTTATGAAATCCGCACAGGACCGGAGATGAAACACCATCGTGTACATTGACCCCGAGTCAATGTGTCCTATCCTGCAACTAGATTTGCAATTCTGTGGTCATTTTCTGTACATAATTTTCAGTGGTATTTGAGTAGTTGACACTTGACAGAGCCTTTTTTTTTTTGGGGAATCTCACGGTTGTTTGATCTCAAATCTCAATGTTTCCAACTGAGTTGCATAATTGGAATCTTGGTGCTCCTTGAATCTGTATTATTTACCTTCAAACCAATGTTTGAAAACTCGGATCGGTCCGGTGAATCCAAATTACTCATTAACTTGTTCCCACTTACCAGCTACTCAGTACTAAAATATATTAATACTTTAAAAAATATATATAAATATAATAAAATAGTAAAAATTATAGAAAAAAAAAGAAAAGAAATATATTGAAATAATAGATGACAAAAGGAAAGATGTAGACTTGGAACAGAAGAAACTGGAGGGAAGGCAGCATGAGAAGGTAATGTAAACCTTTTAAGCTGTTCACATTGAGTTAAAGGGCATTATAGTAAAAATCTAAGTTGATCGGCAAATTTCTTGGAAAAGTCGTCCAAGTTAACTGGTGACCAGCAATTGCTGATGTCATCCCAGTTTTAGCGTCTATGCCACCCCCCCTAAGGGGGGGGGGGAATCAATTCACTTTTTGGAGGTTTTTGATTCCCCTTCCTGAGTGTCCCATCAGGGAGTGTGGCGCAGAGGATTTCAGATCAGTTTTAACAGCTGGTCAACCAGAACTCTGCCGAGTCAAGTAAGACGGCCGAGTTTTAACTAGCTGGTTTTATAACTCATTTTGTCATGCTCTTGTCAATAGATTGAATTAGTAACTATTTTACTGTATTATTTGTTTGCAATTTAGAATCAGTTGTGAGGAAATTCAATGGAGTTCATTAGCGTATTCGTCTTTTTAATAGCAAACCATCATATGGCCTATATCCTATACGATAAAATACCGAGTCAGGGACCATTCAAATTTGAGATTTTGGTCATTACCCACTAGTCCACCATTTTGTAGGTATCTTAAAAAGCAATAGTAACAAGTTTATATATATTTGCACTTGTAAGTATTTAGGTATAAAATATGTTGAAAAAAAATAAATAAATAACGCACCTGAAAATTTTGCAATATCATTTGACACTGTATATAGTGTATGAAACAAACACCTGAAATTAGATATGAAGCCTCATTTTGTTTTCCACACCAATAAAACTTTGACGATGAACAAATGGAGCCTAAAATTTTGGACTTTTCAGACTATCTTACCTGAGTGTCCTTCTCAATGTTTTTAACAACGCTCATCCATATCCTTATTACAAACTATAATGCCCCAAAAAGTACTAGAGCTAGGTCGATCTTTATATATGCTTGTATACATGCTTGGACTAAAAGGATTTTGTTTGAAGGCTGAATTTTGCATTCATTAATTGACCACAGATTTCGGTCCATTTTCGCTTCTAAAAGCATGTAAGGAGTTGTTTTCGAGTTTACGTGACTAATTGACCAACACAAGTGCCGATGTAGGGGAGAGTGGATTGTGTCCACTCCCGGAAAAAACGCTAACCTCCCCTCAGTGTCAAGGGGCAGACACATCAGCGCCGAAAAGTGATTTATACTTTTTGGGAGGGCACATATCACTTTTCGCAGCTGATGTGCCTGCCCCCTGACACAGAGAGGAGGTTAGCGTTAGTTAAGGGGAGCGGACACTATCTTGTTTGCATGTAGGGGTGTTCTTTCTTAATTTGAAATAAGTTTATTTTTAATTTTAAGGACCTGACTGAACACACAATCATTTCATTTGAAGTAAGTCTATATTTCGTAAGATACATTAAATTTGCTATTACAAATGAACAAAGTCATAATTGACTCATTTCAAATGAAATTATTGAATAATAATAATAATAATAATCTGTAAGTTCCAACAGTCCTTGAAGTAAATAATTGTAGAATGCCCTCCCAATTCCAAAACCAAGTAAGCTGTTTTTCTTCACCAACACAAAAGATACAATTATCAACTAATTAACGATTCAATATATGCAGAAGAAACCTAATAACACTTCCATTTTGTTGGAAATTAGAAAGTAAAAGATTTGCATATGAGTGGGAGAATTTCACCTACACTTCTTGTAGAGCAGTGAGCTCTTTCGGACCTTATATAGAAAACAAAAATTTAATGTTTTAATAATAATAGAAATTAAACAATCAAATTGATATAAATACACCAGTCAAAATACTAATGTAGAGAATTAATCAAGACCTTTGCAGAGAACAATATTAAACTAAAGCAAACTAATAACAAAAAATCAAAACATGTCGAGGTGTGCCAATAGGAATTGTCCTTAATGGTATTCACCTCCTTCTATTTTGATATGGAAGAGATTTGTTGACAACTGTCTTAGAAGTCAATGACACTGATCTTCTCGGATCCACACTGTATAAGAAGACTCATAGCGAATGACAATGAATTTGGTTCAAACCCAACCAACAAAAACTTGAAAACCTAAGGAATTTCAAATAGAGTTTCTATTATGTTTTCTCAAAATATGGCAAGAAAATGAGAGAGAATAAGAGAGAAGAGAGATTGTTCAAGTCTCTAACGTGAAAACCATTTTTCTATTTTTAGACTTTGTAGAGACATTAAGGAAGTGTACTATAGACTCATTAGACGTCCATTGATATGGGAATGACATATATTGATGTCTATAGACATCTTTGGCATCTCTGCATGTTTCCCCCATAAACGGTTCCAACAATTTCACAAATATTTTTCTTGTACTATGCGTTTCAATTGGTCAAAAATATTTTCAATCGAAAAGAACAAGGTGAACCTGATCGAAATGGAGACAATTGTAGTTGTTGTCACGAAAGCGAACATCATCAATAATGCAAAGAATTGGGTGGTTGACACCAGTGCTACTAGGCACATTTGCAGTGACAAGAGTACATTTGCCTCTTATACTCCAACTTATAATGAATACATGGTTTACATGGGGAGATTCAATATATCTACTAGTATGTGTGAAATGAAAGGTTTTTCTTAAGTTTAATTCCAAAAAAGTCTTAGCACTAAATGATGTTTTATACGTGAAGGACATACACTGGAATCTTGTGTTGGGAAACCTTCTTGGAAAAATGATAATTAAATTAATGTTTGAGTCTGAAAAATTAATTCTTATTAGGAATGGTGTATTCCTTGGAAAAGGTTATTGTAATTTCAGATTGTATGTATTAAATGTTTTAGAAATAATACAATCTAATTCTTTTTCGGCTTATATATATTGTTAACTCTTTAGACTTGTGGCATCGTAGATTAATACATGCAAACTATTCTTATATTAATAAATTGAAACAAGTTGGACTAATTCATAATTTGAATAGTCATGAACCAAAATATATGAAATATGTGTTGAATCAAAATTCACAAAGAAAATACATAAATTAGTAAAAAGAAAAAGTGAACTTTTAAAATTAGTTCATAGTGATCTAGGAGATTTTAAGAGTATTATGATAGAGGAGGAAAATATTACTATAATATTTGTAGACGATTGCTCTAAGTTCACAGAACTATATCTTTTAAGAACAAAAGATGAAGTGGAAGATGCATTTATTAAATATAAATCTAATGTAGAAAATCAATTAGATAATTTTTTTTATTGGTCGAAATTGAATTTTCAACTGGTCAAAACATTTCCAATCAGTCGAAATGGAAACTAGTAAGATTCGATATATTTAATCTTAAATATAACAATCCCCCCCCCCCTAGATTCAAAATACCAAAAGGGCTCAATTTCGATTTAAATCAATGAAAAATGAATGTAATGATATCTCTGTCTTTTGTACGTTGAACTAATTTTTAGGATATACAGACCAGGATTTATTGGAACTTGGTAGAGTAAATCCTTTTGAACCATTATTCATTTGTGTAAATTTGCTAAATCTATAACCCACATTCAATTTCCTTGAACTTTGCCGCTTATATGGCTTAACACATTTTGCCGCAGACCCACTTCAACATTCACATAGGTGAATCAATCAGGTGTGAACTGCAACTAATTGCACCACCCTAGCCTATGAATTTATTAAAAGTTTAAGAACTCAACCTCCACTTATATCACAGTTTATGCACTATTTACACTATAGGAAGGGACTAAGAGCCAATCCTCTTTTGGCAGTGCTAAACAAGTTATCCTATGATTTGTTATTACCCATTTGAACCCACTTTATGAGATCTTTAATCACATAGGTTGGGTTTTCATCGCATTTAATTCACAATTCAACTATTAATCTCATCTCCTTCGATGTTTTTCTTACAACTTTTATATCAAGTGGTTTTGTCAAAGAATCAGCTAGATTACTTTCTTACTTCATAAAATTTAGTGATATTATACCAATATTCAACATTCTTCTCATAATATTGTGTCTCAAGCATATATATATACATTATCTTTCCATTGTATGTACTATTCTTGGACTAGTTATAGCCTTTTGATTATCAAACAATATAAACACCAATTAAACCGGTCCATTCTATAACAAAATATCTTCTAAGAGAATTCTAAGTCACTCAGTTTCAATACATGCCTCCATTGTTGAGTGCGCTTCACGTGTATGTTTGGTTGATTTATAAGAAACTACACATCCACTAAAAATGAAAATATATTTACTCCTTGATTTGATATCCATTGTATTGGATATCCAATTTGCATCACAATAACCTTCCAAAAATGGACGGTTATGTGTGTATCTACGTAATCTATCCATGGCATAAGCTATATCAAGTCTAGTATAATTTAACAAGTATGTCAAACTATCAATAACTCTAGCATGCTTTATTTGGGCTATTAGACCCCCCGCATTTTTCTTCAAGTTTATGCTAGCATCATATAGAGTAGTTATTGGACTACCATCAAAGTGTCCAAATTTTCTCAATATCTTTTTTAGACAGTGTGCCTGATTTAACATTAGTCTAATTTTGATTCCTAAGATTGCCTCACCTAAATTTCATATCAAATTATGTTGAAAGAAATTTCTTAGCAGCTTTAACTACTTTTAAGTCCATTCTAAATATTAACATGTAAACGACATAAAGGCAGATAATCACTTCATAATTTTTATTGAATTTGTATATACACTTCTATCAATATGTTTACTATATACCCGATAAATGTTAAGGTTGTCTCAAATTTCTTGTGTTACTGCTTGGATGCTTATTTAAGTTTATACATTGACTTTACAAGTCTACACACTTTATGTTCTTATCCTGATACTATAAACCCTTTGGGTTGGTTTATGTATATTTCTTTTTTATCTTCATTTAAAAATATTATCTTAACATCTATTTGATTTATTATCAATTTATAAATTGCAACAATTATAATTAATACTGGTCTTATTGTAATTCTTGTAACTGGGGCATCAGTGCCAAAGTAATTGACATCTTCTTCTTATCCACATCCTAATTCTACTAATCTAATTTTAAATTTATCTATTGTATCATCCGATTTTAATTTCTTTATAAATACCCATTTATAACCTATGGATTCAATACCTTCAAGAAACTCTACTAATTCCCAAGTTTGTTTGGCCATAATGGATTCTAATTCACTATCTATTGCCTTTATAATTCTTATGATCATTCTCAACAAGATAGATGAAGTAATCATCTTCAAAATGATAGTTGTCTTTTTAATTTTTTTTACTTCTTTTAATTTTAGATTTTTTTTTCATTTTTTTTATTTTTGTCTTTTCTTTTCTTTTTCTACTATATCCTTTTGATTTTGTAGTCTCTATGTTACTAAATACCTTTTTTCCATAGCAAATATTTCTTTAAAGAATTCGACATCTTTGGCCTTTATAATTGTATTTGGTTCTAGCTAGAATATTAGTTTTTGATTTTATAATTAAGAATCTATATATAACACTATTTTTTGTATATCTTATAAAAACACAATCTGGCATTCTAGATCCTAATTTTCTCCTTTGGTTTAGGTAGACCCACTTAGCTAAACATCCCCACACTCTTAAATATCTAAGATTGGGTGCATGACCCTTCCACAATTCATATAGGATTTTTTTGGTTTTACTATATGGGACTCTATTTTGTATATAATAGATACATAATATTGTCTATCCTCACAAATTAATGGGTAACTTTGAACTTAAAAGTAATGCATTTGTCATTTGAAATGATTTTTCCTTCCTACTACTCTGTTTGATTCAGGAGTATATGGTGCAATAGTTTCACGTATGATTCCACTACTTATACATAAGTTTCTTAATAGGTTGAGTCATGCTCATCTCTTCTATCAATTCTCAATCTTTTGAGTTTCTTATCCAACTGATTTTCTACATTCGATTTATATTTAATGAATGCATCTTTCTCTTCATCTTTTGTTCTTAAGAGATATAGTTCTATGAACCAAGAGTAATTTACAAATATTATATAGTAGTATTTTCCCCCTCTAGTCATAGTACTTTTTAAGTCTCCTAGATCACTATGAACTAATTCCAAAAGTTCAGCTTTTCTTTCCATTGATTTATGTGTTTTCTTTATGAATTTTGATTAAACACATATTTTACATTTTTCTAGTTCATGACTATTTAAATTAGGAATTAGTCCAATTTTTTTTTTAATTTATTCATATAAGAATAGTTTACATGTTTGAACCTACCATACCACAAGTCTAAAAAGTCATAAATATAAATTGAAGAAGAATTAGATTTTATTATTTCTAAAATATTTAATGCATACAATCCAGAATTACAATAACATTTTTCAAAGAATACACCATTCTTACTAAGAATTAATTTTTCTGATTCAAACATCAATTTAATTCCCACTTTTCCAAGAAGGCTTCTTGACACGAGATTCTTGCGTATGTCCTTCACATACAAAACATCATTTAGTGCTAGGACCTTTTTGAAAGTGAGCTTAAAAAGAACCTTCCATTTCTCACATACTGGTAGAGATCTTAAATCTCCCATGTATACCACATATCCATTATCAGTTGGAGTATAAGAAGCAAATGCACTCCTATCACTGCAAATGTGCCTAGTAGCACTGGTGTCAACTGTAAAAACCCAAAAGTATGTGCGAATGGAAAAATAATATGACATTCGCCACACTTGGGTTCAACGAATGAATAGTCATAACTCATTCACCTGAAAGCAAAGGTTCACAGATACTTGCGTTCACCACCAAAATTGTGAGCAAATGCACTATTCATATTCATGCACTGCGATAACCATAAACTAAAATTTTACTATTTCTTCCCGAGGTGGTTATTTTGGATGACTACGACTCTTATAAGTTCCCTAAGTACCCAATAGATAGAAGAGAGTTAATTCTCGTATAAAAGAATCACCTATATCTTTGGGATAAAGACTGAAGAATCCCACTCCAACAAAGAAGCCATGAAAGAGATAAAATTCTTCCTCAACAAGGACTCTTCTCTAACTCATCTTAGCATGTATAAATACTTCAAAGATTAGCACGATGAGGAAAATCTTAGAAGTTAGAGGATTTCTGAAAATTTTGAAGATCCATAGTAAGCACAAGCTCTTAAGAAACCAAACAAATTGCACCCATCCTTTGAAGGTCCATAAGTTTACCTCTCTTCCAAAAGAGAAAAAAGCAAGTCCATTATATCTCTGCGATCTCTCTAAGGATGATATCATAGGAATCTTAACAACGAATCAAGTTATGGCTAGGTAAATTTTCTAGTGTATGAATAGTATAATCATATATATATATATGCTAAACAAATGAATATTATATTCTCTTTCATCCCTTCTTTTTCATGTTCATACAACTTTCTTTTACAATACAAGTTGAGAAACTTAAAGTTAATCAAAGGTTGGTTGTGTCAAATGGCTGTAATTAATAAGTCCATTAGACTTGGAGTACTAGTCTCCACTCATAAAATAATAAACTAGCATCTAAAATGGCTAGGTAATTTGATCAACGAATTTCGCTTTGTACAACTCAAAAGTTGGTGTTACAAATTTCTAGAATGCCTGGTAGCACTATACTTCCCTCTCATATCTCTTTAAGTTTTGTTGTATTAATGGGTGTTTCCTCCTTTCATTGGCACCTAAATGGATTTGCCACCATGGAACCTTCTGTCGATTCAGCATGAGTCACATCAAAAACATGGGTTGAGGCTTTAGTCTCCCCACCACCATCTGTCCATATGGTTGAAGCTTTAGCTTCCCCACCACCATCTGTCTATACGGTTGAGGCTTTAATCTCCTAAAAGTCACCTATGATTGAGGATTTGGTCTCCTAAAAATCATATGTGGTTAAGGCTTCGGTCTCCCAACAAAGGGTTGAGGCTTCGGTCTCCCTAACTTCACCAGGGGTTGAGGCTTTGGTCTCCCCCAGGGCAGTGACAATAATGCCCATTTCTATTAAAAATGGCAAATCTGATGTTGAATGAAGGGGTTATATTCCCCAAATCACTTTGAATAATTAAAGGAAATAATGGATACCTAAGTTTGAGCTGAACCTTCACACAAGCCATTAAAGCCTCGAGAAAAGCACAAATTGTTAATTCAGGAAAGGACCTAGAATTCCATTTACCGTAGCCAAACTGTGTGAATGGGGATGACTATTCACATTTGTCGAGGTCTGAACCAGCAAATGATGTGAAAATCTTCATTCACGAAGAAACACTTGCCGTCGCAGATGACACCACACATGAAGAAGGGAAAAGTCCTAGATGTATAAAATTGACCTTCAATTTCTCGACTCCACTCACCAAAAGAAAGTCCAAGTTAGTGACCTTGATTAGCCTAGAGAACCTTTGTTGCAAACATGTCCTACAAATGAGAGTGAAGTTTCCCATTAACGCAAGAATGTATGCTAGCGAAAATGATGACATTCACGCAATATTAATGTGGCAAATGCACAAAAGGTTTCCACATTTGCGCATAGTCAGCATGAGGAAAACTGTCATTTGTGCACATCTATTGGCATAAGTAAAAAATTTCATTCTCCGTCAAAGGACTAGAATTTGACTATAGTATACATTACATTTACTGGGGTTCCCACTATGCTTAGGGGTCAAACAAAAGAACTAGTCGTCAATCAAAATGGGCCATTTAGACCTAAAAGAAATTCACAAAATAAGAAAAAGAAATCTAAAACAAGAACCACTGAAGGCCATACTCTCCTAAAAGAACCGCAACCAAGCAATATGGCCACCTAAATCTCATGTATGCATCGCAAGCAACAACATAATCAGGTAAGGGTAGAGTTCAGAAACTCGATGATGTTAACCCAATTTGAACCACTCAGGGGCCTTGAAGAAAGTAAACCACCAAAAAGAAGAAGGGTGTTATCCCCTAAACAAAAGTAGAAAAGAAACATTACTCAAAAAAAAGGGCCAGAGCACGCAAGTTCTTCTACATGTAATCAGAGGTGGGAGATATGCAAATCAATGCAATGCCACCATGGGCATATCCACAAAGGGTAAACCCTACCTTGCCCTCTTACACCAGAGGCAGTTTGGGTTATACACCATACATTGGTAAAGGTAAAATATTCGGGTCTACTCATAACTCTCAAGCAATAGTAATGTTCACTAGAGCAAAGAAAAATACCCCTACCAACACCCCAAGTCCTTCTAGGTCACGACCATGAGCTTTTAACTCTACTGGTATGATGACTAGAAATCAATTGGCAAAAAATGCTAGAACACCCTCAAGAGGGCTACCAACCACTAGAAAGGCCCTTGCAGCCTCTCCCATTATGTTTTATCACAGGGATAGTCCTCACACTACACTAAAGACTACCACAACTATCGATGTTACCTCTACCTTGCAAGGACCTAAAATAACAATAGCAGGATCAAGAAGAAGACAAGATCCGCTAACTGACCCCACAACAAATATAGAAAATGTAGACCTTAGGGAGTACCATTCTAACTTTGAAGGGGAATACACTACAATCACAGAATTGGGAGCCCATGTAGAAATTCGAGATCAATGCTTGGCCACTCAAGACATTGTAATAGCCGAGTTAAAAGTCATAATCGTGTATACTTGAAAGGCAGGGCACGGCCCTGCCAAATCATAATCTTACTACAACAGAATTAGCAAGGCCGACTGTTCCTAGCCAAATGCAAGGGGGGTACCCCCATTACACACTAGAGTGTGCCTTTGACACCTTGTCAGGAGTTACCCCAGTTGTAAGTGTTGCACCCAATGTACTTATCCCATAAAGGCTGTTCGCACAGGGGTTCCCACAAGGACCTCACCAGGCTGCTTATCATCAACAGGAGCTATCCTTATATGGACCTACGCCTCCTTGGACATGTGGTTACAATGCATATGCACAACCTCCCTATATCACAAGGACCATATGCACATCCAACTGCACCCATGGTAGACCCTAATTATATGCGGGAAATGATGACTAAAATGTTCAATGAATACAAAGAGCAAGAAACTATAAGTACATACACAACCAAGAAACCTTATCCTCTATATGTGGACGCGGCACCTTTCCCACCAAAATTTGTCCAGCTTCATTTCAACACATTTAATGGGATGATATATCCCAAGCAACATATTGCTCATTTTGAATCCGAATGTGGTGCCATCGCTCAACATGGTGACTTATTGCTAAAATTTTTTGTCCAATCTCTAGATGGGGTTGCATTTACATGGTATTGAAATTTAAAACCCTATTCTATTCTAGACTGGGATTAAATGAAATGAGCATTTGTACAGCAGTTTCACAGCACTTATAGGCTTGTGAAACTATATGAATTTCTTAACAAAAGGCAACGAGACAATGAGTCAATGGTAGACTTTATTAACAGATGGAAGAATATGTCTTATGCTTGTAAGAATGCACCTCCTCTTAAAACACTCCTTGAGATGTGTCTACAGAATATAGCCTTTGAGGTCTCTCTCCATCTTATGGTGCAAAAGTACTCTGGGATCGATGACCTAATATCCAAGGCATCCGCTTTAAAAAGGAGACCACTAGACCACAAATGTGAGAGAAAAAGAAAAATAGTGGTTAACAAGATGGAATCTACCATGATAGGCACTAAAACGCTGCCCACTAAGTTAAAAATTAAACATACTGTGGAGACAACTAAGCCAGCAGAACAGGAAGCTCCTCCTAAAAGGCCAAGCATGAAAGAGCGGTAGGAGAACGCTTACATTCCATCCAGATGATTTGGAGAGTCTTCAAGCAAACAATTGAATCTTAGGATATCATACTCCCCGAGTCAAAAAGACCCACAGAATCTGATAAGGTCAATGACTCAAAATATTGCAAATATCATCGTATTCTGGGCCATACATTGCAAGACTATTTTGTGTTGAAAGATAAGCTTTAAGAATTGGTTGACAAGAACACCGTGGAACTAGACACAGATATGAGGGCCGCAACCATAAATACTGTCTTCGTTGATGAGGATATGGTTGACCTCATGAATCCTCAAGATAATGGAGATGATGGTAATGATGAAGATAATTGGGTTATATTCAAAAGCAAGGTAACATGTAAGATAAGACTACAAGCCATTAAAGCAAGAATAAAACAAACGTATAGCCCTCCTTAATGTGATTGAAAAAGGCCCCTTCGCTTGAAAGAGGTAATCATGAAAAAGGAAAAATGGCTCCTACAGTTGAGGCCTCCCCCCATTACTCCATGAAAATGACTTGTTAAAGCAACCTGTATATATCAGTGACACTGGAAGAGTTTATACCTAAAGATTTACTCTAGTCCCTTGTCATCACTTGTAATATGACGTCAATCGTACAAGAGGGTAATCCTCACCCATGCAGAGAATCACATCCAGCACCAACACCACATGGGTCAACAATAGTGATCGATTTGCTATAAAATAGCTTGACATACCAAGATCACTCTAACGGGGTAACCATCCCAATGGCATTGTATAGATATAACGTTGGTGGTATCTCTATTGCATTAACAAATTATGTACAAGACCCACCACTACGTTCTGTAAGAATTACTTGTTTACCTATGGCACCATAGAAACGTACATACTTGTAGAATGTATTAATCAAGTTCAGGCGACGAACCTTCCCTTGTCATCGAGTTGTATATTTTGAGGCATTTTTTATTGTCTTTGAGATCCACCTATTCGCCACCTTCTCAAATGAAGACTATCAATGCTCGTGTCATCATTTATTTAAATTCATGATATCATGTAGAGAGGTAATGCACAATAACAACTTGTTATTGTGATTATTCTCAATCTCCCTGGACGGTTCATCGTTGGATTAATACATGGACTTAGCACCGTAAAGCATACCTTATTGGGGCCACTTGATTGAAATGTTTATCCATGAATTTATGAGGTCTCGCATGGAGTCCTATGATCATTGAAATACAGATTCCCTAAGACAACCTTCTCAACAACAAACAGATGAAAGATTTGAGGGCATCCCTAATCAAATCATTGCTTAACTGTTGGATTCTCGATGGTTCGGTGAAATAAGATACTCTCTCAAACACAAGATATATCTTACTCAATTCTCAGAGGACTATCAGCTCCCTCCGCTCACACTATATATAGGGGACGGGGATCCTCATCTTCATACCAGTCATTTCTTACAAGAAACCGGTTTGCCAACCACTGCACATGATTTATTGGTGTGGCTTTTCTCGGTCTCCCTGGACTTACATTTTTTGAATGGTACTTGACTCCACCATCCTGCCATATTTCTTCATGGCCAATGCTCATTGACCACTTTTATCATAGGCAAAGGGCATATAGACATGATCTCCGATACATATAAGGTCTGGTGTAGTTTTTGTCTCAAAATCAATGGACATCAACATGGATGCCAGTGACTCCTGGACCTCGGCGGATGAAGAAGACTATGCCTTAAACCGATGGCAGACCTTGCGTTGTGACTTACCTTTGCAAAACATGCCACCCTTGGTCACCAACTTAGATGGCTCTAGTGATGATGATGATTCTAGCTTCACCATTGTGCTTCAGGATTTCTCTAAGGATGAAATGCCTACTCATCTATACAAAGAGGCTTACAATGTTACCAAACTTAAAACCACTACCCTAGTGGAGGGATGTCAGCCACACTTTCGGTACGTTAACCAAGTCAAGCTATGATTTGAGAAAAAGATTCTGTCACGGGGTCCCACAGCCAATTAACAAGCTGATGTAATGAAAAAGATGGCTATAGAAACCAAACATAGCAAGGATATCAAGAAGACGGATAATCCCATTTCATATGATGTGATGGCACACCTCAAAAAGATCTCGTCGTTATCTATGATGCTCTTTGTATGTCAACAGAGCTCAAGGCCTCTATGGTCTATGCACTAACTCACTTAAACGAGTTTGCCGCAAATGATGAGGTTGCTAAGGCTTCTTGGTAAACTGTGACACGAGAAGGGTTGTGTATGGCCACAATCACTTTTGAAGACACCGATTGGTATTCCGATGATCCTAGCCATAATAAACCATTATTCATTACAAGTTGTATTGATAATCAACCTGTGTCTAGAGTGATGATTAATGGTGGTTCAACAATCAACATACTTCCAGCCAAAACCCTGGACTACCTAGGAGTATATCCATCTTAGCTCAGGCCCATCACACTTGTCATTTAAGGCTCTAATTAAAATGAACAGCGTCCTCTCGACTCTAGTAAGCTTAAGACAAAGTTTGACCACATAGAAGATTGTACGTTTTTTTACATAATTGATGTGGACATTGTTTACAATGCTTTCATCCGTCGACCAGGGATGAATAAATTTTAGGTGGTTCCCTCCACATACCACCAGTGTATCAAGTATCCTTGGCAAGATACTTAGGGCACCATTAAAGCTAATAGTAATCCCTTCTAAATAGCGGATGCTTATTTTGTTGATGTCATATATTATCAAAAGACTGATCCCTAAGAAACAACATGTGATACTTCAAGGAAAAACAATGAAAATAACATCAAACCCCAAAAACTTAAGGTATGGTATGGCATTAAAGCTATTAAGGACAAACCCACACTATTATTAAACTCAATAGCATATAATTTTGTCCTCCCACTAGCACACTTGTTAAGAGCACGAGGCGATCCTTATCGAGCACCTTCCATTTTCCTCCCTGAAGGCCCTATCTGGTCTAAGGACCACCCATGTCCTATATCAGAGAGAGAACTCAAAGATCCAGACAGTTTGTTGCTACACATGAAGTTGTCTCCTTAGTTGCACTAGAACTCTAGCTTTCACCAACAAGGAAAATGGAAGAATTCTTATAAGGACAAGGAAGTTCTAACTCAACAGTTTGAATGCTTAGTCCTCTATTCTAAGAACAAAGATGATACAAGGGGGTTGGGCAGAAAGCCCACTAAATTAAAAGTTTCCTCTCATGCAATAACAACATACGGGATTGACCTACTAGAAGATGCTCTATTTGAATGCTTATTTGCAGAGACACAATCACCATCCTTTGAGGATTTTATTATTAGACCAGTGCTGCTTGCTCCTCTAGAACTTGAAGATGAAGGCCAAGCAAAAGTCGACGACTTGATTGAAGTGAACCTAGGAATAGAAGAAGACTTTCGTCCCACTCTCATTAGTGCATGCCTTCCCTTAGAAGAACATACACAGTATCTCAAGTTCCTAACATAGAACTCAGACGTGTTTTCTTGGAATTATTATGAAATGCTAGGGCTAGACCCCAACGTGGTTGTTCATCCCCGCACCATCGATCCATCTCAGTAGCCGATTAAGCAACATCCTCGTAAGGGCAAATATGATATCGCTGAAAAAATAGAGGGAGAAACGGAAAAGATGCTTAAAGTCAGGTTCATTCATGAGGTTCAGTATCCAAAATGGCTTACCAATATTGTGCCTATACATAAAAAAGAATGGTTAGATCAAGGTGTGTATTTATTATAGGGACCTTAATAGTGCATGCCCGAAAGATGACTTCCCATTACCACTCACAGAGTTGCTGGTAGACGCTACTACGGGGTATGAAGCTCTCTCTTTCATGAATGGTTATTTAGAATATAATTAGATCCAAGTGGCTCCAAAGGATGAAGAGGCTACTACATTTCATATGCCGATTGGAATATGTTGAGACAAGGTCATGCCTTTCGGTCTAAAGAATGCTAGTGCCACTTACTAAAAGGCAATGACCTATATATTTGAGGACCTGCTACATGATGCGGTTGAATGCTATGTTGATGACTTGGTCATAAAGACAAAACTTAGACAACACCACATTGCTGATCT
>JAOXJP010025651.1:0-17076 GCA_025762735.1 Platanus orientalis
ACATCAGTAAAAACTGATTCCCGTACCTAATCCCAGCTCCTTTGATATCAAACATTAGTGCTCTTGAACAATTCATATTATTTAATATAGGTACAACCAGTTCACATAACACCTTAATCCTTATCGACACATTAATAATAATCTGAAGCAAATGTTCTATGATAAAAATGCCCCTGTAGTGTATATGGTGAATTATAAAACAAACATGTGTTGTTTTTGGGGGTAAAAGGGTCCAAAAAAGTGTTCATATGAAAAAGTAGGTGGTCAATAAAAAACATCTAATTCAAAAACACATCATTTGTCAATCAATGGCACGCATTTAGGGGTCTGTCTCAAAACAGACAGTGATTCTCCATTACCTAATGTGGAGCTAACATTTAACAACCTTAGCTAAGACAGCACAAGCCTGGCTATTAGACTCTTGCATGGGGAATCTTTGCTAGGGAGGCCATTTGTATGATTATGTTGTTTATAAACCATATGTATTTTTACCCAAAAAAAAAAAACAACATGTATCAAAAAATTTATAAAGTAAATTACTACTTGGATGTGAACGGGATTCGGATGCATGGGAAAATATCAACAATGGATCCTAGTTACCAGGTTTGCATATCAAGAAAGAGAGGGAAAGATTAATGCCAGACAATTAAAGATGATTTGTTAACTCTATTTATCAAATAGTTTTTTTTATTATTATTTTTAAATTCTTACCTAAGACCATTGAAGGAAATTAGAGCAGAGTAAGTACAACCAGAAAATACAAGTCTGAAGAGGGACAACAAGATTAAGTGTGAGTTGGATTGAATCTCGTGCATGGTGCTACTAAGCTCATTTTGGAGGATTCCATTATCTTTCAACTGTTAGGCACCTCCTTGCGCCTCATCGTGATTGGGACTGTAGGGATAATCTTCATGTACTATTGCAAACTAAGTAGAACCAATGAGTTTGGATAGGGTTTGAGAAATGTGGCTCAGGTAAGCCTTGGATTTGGTAAACTAAACCTGAGGTCGTATTGAATTGGGCCCTATTTTGTTCAACCCACTCAAGTTGCACCCCTACTCCTTAAAAGGGTATTTTGGTAAATACATATTAATATTTGATCACATCTCTCATAGTTATACCACAATCCACATCTATCTATGTTCGACACCTTAAGTGGTTTTACCAAGTTTTCTTATCTGGTATCTTCCGGAAAAGATTATATACGGAAATCTGCTTTTCCTGATGTATTAGGATGGCATTAGGGGGTGAACACATCTGTGCTAGAAAGAGATAAGCACCCCCCAAAAAGTGAAAGTCACTTTTAGGTACTGATACTCAGCCCCTTGATGTCATCCTAATACATCAGAGAAAGCAAATTTCCGTACCTAATCTCAGCCCAGTATCTTCATGCATCAAACAGCATGAAAGTGAAGTTTTTCGAGAAAAAAAGTACAGTTTTCTCATTTTCTCTTGGTTTACCTTGTAACAGACAAGTATGATGAAGTAAATGGGCTTAATCAATGCATCAGACATGGTGTTTAGTGTTTATGGTGAATTATAAGCAGGCACATCATATGTTTGGGGTTCAGAAAAGTGTTGTATAAAAAAGAGACATCAAATTCAAAAACACACCATGTTTTGATCAATGAATGCCGCCTACAGTTACATGGGCCTGTGTCACATAATCCCATGATCCCTCATCCTTGTTTGGTGTGGCAGTCTGTGTTGGCATTCTAATGCTACAATGACCTTTTCTATGTAACTAAGACCTTTAAATATTGTCTGGTCTACAAAATTAAAATTGGCTTCATTGGTTGCCATGAAAAGTTGGTATTCTCATGATTCTTAGCAAAAAAATTTCGAGAAAATCAATTTCAAACTGGCTGGTTGCTAAGAACCAGAAATCCCCAATTTTCAAAATTTTCTAGCATAATTAACTACGTCTGCTATCATATTATTCTTTGACTTTTTCTATATTAAAAAACAAAAAGAATAGAAATTTACAGATTTTTTTCTTTTCGTATCCTTTTCTATTCAATTCAAGGCAACCAGACAGGGCCATGAAAATCCAGGCTCAGGCTAGAAAATGTAAGTGCTATTGAGCAACACCCGGTGACAAGTCAAATATACAAGTGGATGAAATTGTAGTTCCGTCATCCATGACTAAATATTTAAGAAATGCTCTAAAGCTTTCTAAAGTCGACAAGAAACATGCAAGGAAGCGGGTCATATCATACGAGCCCACTCCCACTGAAGGGGCATGACTGGATAGAGTGGGAGGTAGGTAAGCAAGATAGCGATTAAGATAACGTGAGGCTAAAGATAACATTTAAAAATGGAACATAACGTGAAGCTCGTGAGCCAACTTTGTTCTGGTTTGGGTTCATTGCTGCAATTGGTCTGCATCAACATCAGATGGCTCTCTCTATAAATGCCTAGCAAAATTGGTTGGATTACACATGATGCATCTGCGTTGGCTGATTGCAGCCCATCTCCACAACAAGCTTTATTTAATATATCTGTGGACCATCCTTGAGCAAACCCAGCAACTTTAGTGTCCTTGTTGATGAGTTTGATTAGCCACACAGAAATCTTATGAGTTGTGAGATTGCATTGTTTGTTTTTATCATCAAATGAATGTGGGGTGCAAAGTAGGGAAGAATTCAACGTACGTAGTGAATAATTAGACATTTTTCAGCTCAAAAACAATCTGGAACAGTTTCAGTAGCCGCTGTAATGTCGATCGACGGGGCTATATATTTAGAAATTCTGATCTCAACATGAAAGGAAACGGTTAAACCAGGGAATAGTGTTCATTAATTGTTGTCGTAACACAATGACTTTACATAGTAGGGACCATACCTGTGGAGACCTTACCAAACAATGGTAGACAGTGGGATGGGGTAACTGATCCATCAACACCCTTTCTCATAAAGCAGTGAATGGATGTAGAGATTAACAATAAGGACACAATTATTTTTTAAGACATTTACTGGATATTTTAGATACCTCAACCCATTACCACATGATCATGACCAGGCAGCAACAGCACTCGCACAAATCCGTCATTTACCCTGCAAGGATCTTGCAAGAAGATATGGATTTTAGTCATGCCGCTTGTTTTACCACCCGTCGAATTTCCAACTGTTATGAGTTAAAACTTTAATATCAAACGGAGAGGAAGACTAATCACCAAGAGAACATAACAAATCTATATGATAAAGTATTGGATTGAGAATATGCCGAAGTAATAAAAAGCGCGCACACACACAGACACTACTAAAAAATAAAGCTGTCTTTAAATAAAAATAAATAAACAAAAAGGCGAAGGAATTTATTTCTGTTTGTAAATTGTGTAATGGAAACAAGTGTGTTACTATGATAATGGGATGAACAAGAAATATTAAGATATTCTTCGAAAGCCAAGCGTGCCAATCAAAAATATTATTCATTCTGAATACAAAGAAATTCTATGAAAACATTAAGGCTGCGTTTGGCAGCCACCTGTAATGTAATCATTTCACTTGAGATTCTCAAGGCATTTGTAGCCATGAGATGATGGTTCCGTAATGAACTCATTCAAATGTTTACTGATTCGTTAACTACAATTATAAATTAAGTCATCTTAGGTTTTTCTATAAAATGAAATGACTTATGTTATCAAGCACAAATGGCTGCAAATCTGAATGAGTTCATTATAAACCATCCCGTTTTGGCTACAAATGCCTTGAAAAACTCAAATGAAATGATTATATTACAGGTGGCTGCTAAACAGGCCATAACAAAATCAAAGTATTTGCAAGTACAAATAGACCAATACAAAGTATCTGGACATTAACTATACACTGCATATGACAGGTGATGGCTACATATTGATATTCTCCGACCCATGAGGTTACACAAAAGGAAGGGGAGGCTTGAAAAGAAAATTGAAAAAAATAAAATTACAATAGATGAATCCGCAATTTGTTTGCCTCTTTGCAGAGATATGATATGTGAGAGATATAGGTATCAAACACTTCGAAGCTAAAGGTGCCAACTATGTTAACAGGTTGTTCTACATGTTAAAGGTATGATTTTGTGTTGGATATTCCACAATGACATAATCCGAAACTTACATGATAACTGGTTCGTGCCTTTAGCATACTGGTTAATTATTACCAGTCATTTTCTCCGTTTACTTTTAGGGAGATCTATGAATGAGAAAGAGACAAGAGGACGTCCACACTAGATAAAGGTCAAATATAACTAATATTTAAGTTGACTTTCAGTACAGGTGGGGGGAAAAGGATATATAGCATTAAAGTACAGTCCAGGGTTTGGTTTCCTACCAATAGCTCTATGTATCATCAATTTAATTTTCTCCACAAGGTTTTCCGGACAACCAGACGTGCTAAAGGAGGGGAGTACACCATCGTCATCCTTCAATCCTGAGAAGATTATGCATCCTACAACATGTTGCATGCCAAGGAGGACGACCAAGTGATTCCGGGCTTCACTTACACAGAATTTTGTGAAGAAGATAATAAGCATTTTCCACTACTTGCCTGCATATTATACAATTGTTCGGAAAAAAATTAAAAATAATAATAATAATCTTCCCATATCTGAGATGGTTACAAAGAATATCATTTTAACCACGGAATTTGCCAAGCACACAGAGAGATAGAAGATCAGACTTGGCAGTTGGCAAGGAGCCTAAAGAGTAAACAATCTCCCATACTCCAGTCTAGGAATGGACAATTGAAAATTTCTGCAGCACCATAGCTGTATCTCCTATGGTCTAAAAAAAGTCCTGCAACTAAAAACTTTGAACAACCAATGGATACAAAAAAATATCTTCCTAAACCTTCCCCCACCCACAACCCCATCCATATACATTACCAAACTAGCCAAATTTGCGGGCCCAACCCAAATCTACATTCCTTTGTTGGCCCCTACAATCCATCTCCATTAATTAGCCAGCTCCAATACATACCTCCACAGCCAGTTCCCAAAAATAGTCCTATTTGTTTCCCTTAGTTTCTCCAATCCAAGACCAATCTTTCTATAACTTAGAGGATTTCAAAAGTATCTATGCTTTTTTTAGCAATCAACTACTTGATTTTCCCCGTCATTTCTCCCAATTTTTTAGCAATAATATACCAGAGGGCTAGAGAGCATATCAAACTAATGCAGCCACTGAGCAAAAGAGATTGCCATTTCTAAGGAAATAGAGTTTCAAATCTTTTAGCAACTAGATTCCAAAGTATTTGAAGTCCATAAAAAACAAAAGGCCAAGACTGTTATTAGTAACATAATGATAGAACTACTTAATCAAAGCAATCACCAAAGCAACAGGTACTACATTTTTAAGAAATAGAGCTTCAAACATTTCAACAACCAGATCCCAAAGCATTTGGAATCCAAGCACAACTGAGATTGTTATTAAAAGCATAATGGTAGAGCTAATTACTACAAACTGAGATAATTAGGAAAGAAGTGAAGCATTATCTAATGTGCATGTTAGTTTTGGGATACTTTAATTGATGGGAAAATGAGAAATATTCTGGGACAATGTAAGGCAGGTCTCCCCCAAGATTTTCTCACCCTCATTCATCAATAATTTTTAGATGAGTAACATACCATTATTTGTGAACTTCTGTTTTTTGAATCACTAGGCAGAAAGAGAGTTGAAGAATGCGACTAAATTCATCAATGCTGTGAGTTTCAAATATGGCCCTTTCTATTTCTGTAAGAACACCAACAAAACTTCTACACTAACTTCTTCTCTGACGGATACCACATTGAACATTTTAGCGTGGTTTGTAGATCTACCATCAAAACAAAAGTTCAGCATGCAATAACTAACAGAGTTCTAGTTAATCATTTCCACACCCAGACAGGGCTCATATTCGACCATAATTATAAATACAACAATTGACATTTTGATAAGTAAAGGTGTTGCTTCAAATGAAAACAATCAAACAGTATTTCAGTCAGTCCAAGTTGTCTGATGCAATAGAAGATGAAAAGAGAAATAAAAATCATCAGTTTCAGGTGTAGAGAATAATAAATCATACCTCACTGATCAACTTCTATCATGGCAGATCCTCTAGTCACTGTCGGATTTGAACATAGGGACTGCATGATTTTACTTTGTGGGAAACAGAGGGGGGTCTTGAACTCATTGCGCTTCCATATTGACATAGCCTTAATAGATGCCTCACCTTCAGATGGAAGATTCACATCAAAGAAGGGCATATCCCTCGAAACAGAGTAATCCTTTGACTCTCCCGTAGAAAGAAAACCTCTAAATTTTGAATCTTCTTTGAGATTTTCACGATCTCTAAAGGTACATAGGCTTAAAGACAACTTTTTCTGCTTAATTCTCCCTCTCTTTCTACTAGTAGTACCTACATCCTCTAATGCTCGCCAATGTTTTTTCCTTGCAGAACTAGTTTCTGCCTCTACACCTGATGGAAATGTATCCATCTTTGAACAGTCAACTATGGTAGATTCCAAACCTTTCTCACCAACTTTATCAATGTTTTCTACCTCCAGAATAGACCCTCCACAATCCACCTCACCGGCCCATACATTCCTCTCGCATAAAGAAGGCAGATTACCTTCTGACATTGAGCCTTGATCAGAAAACTTTGGTTTTTCCAATGAGAGCTGGATTTTATGGTTGTTATTGTTGTGAATTTTCCTGTCAGAACTTACAGAATTCTTTGAAATTCTGGGGGAGCTATTCATAGCTCGATGTAGTCTACGGGCCAGTTCTTCATCAGTTTCGCAATTCTCATCCGTCTTGCGCTTCTTATAGAAGAGTTTAACCGGGACATGTTTTTTGGGTTTGTTTTTACTCGGACATCTCTCTTTGCATGCTGCCTTTGCAGAAACCGAAGCAACTAGCTCTAGGGCACTCTTGGCAGCAGCCGCAGCCTTTACTGCCACAGCTGCTTTCTCTTCCGCTGCAGCTTTGGCTGCAGCTGCAACCTTGGCAGCAGCTAAAGCTGCTGATCTGGAGGTTTCTATGATCTCCTCAGGTGAAAGACCTAGGTTCTTAGAATTAGAGTTCAAGAGATTGCGAAGACGGGTATTGAAATCAGTTGAAAGGGAAGAAAGCGGTGATGGAGGAGAAGCACAATCACTACTCTGCCTCTTCAATCCGGCAAGGAGACGCTTTCGAGGAGGCAACCGAACATCGGCATCCAAGTGATTGATACCATAGATATTGTCATCCTCCATTTCTCCTCTGCTCTCACCTCCACCGAAAGCAATTGATTCCTTACAAAGGATGAAGAACCGAGAAGATTACATTACAGCTAAATCTGCACGAAATCAAAGCCTATATTATGAAAAATAAAACCTAAAACCATCGCGAATTTGAAATTTTAGCCAAAATTACCACGTAATTTACCAAAAGCCAACATCAAAATTAACTAAAACAAACCAATATCGAAATCAAGAAAGTTTCCTAAAAACTCCAAATCTAATCATCGAATATCACCAGTGGAAATAACAAACCTTAATTTCTTACATGCCGAAGTAAAATTCATAAAAAAGAAAAGACAAAAACAAAGAATTCAAGCGTACGCCATGCAGAGAACCAGACTCGAACTCCTATTAGAGAAATTCCGCAATTCATCCTCAGGAAGAAGGAAAAAAGACGTCAAAAGATGCGCAAAGATATGATAAACATCAAATATAAATTCAATGGTACACTGTTACGATCCGGATTTTAAGAAACTCTTCTAATCTCGTCGATGCGATCTTTACATATAATTTAAATTACGAACGAGATGTAAGAAACCATAATTGGACGAAATTGAACGAGAGAGTACCTCAACTTCTGCAGATTGTGTTTAGAGAAATCAAGAGCTGAAATTGGGGGTTTTGCAAGCATCGAAATCGGCGAAATTTAATTGCAAATCCAGTCGTGAAGAAGAATGGAAGATCTTCTGTAAAGAAGAAATTCGACAGACCAGGGTTCTAGAAACCCAGATTGCGAATCTTATACCATGGATAATCAATAAAAGTAACTACTTTTGTACATTAAACTACGATTATACCCCTAATTTACCATTTATTTTTTTTTTGTTTAGAAGCTTTGCTCAAATGACCAAAATGACCCTAAAGGAAAGGTAAAAGTGTGTCAGGGATTAGGTATAACAACTTAGAGAGTAGCTAAAGTTGGAATGATATGAGGGGCGAAATATCAATACCAAAAGTGAAAAAAATCCCCCAAAAAAGTGTCTATCACTTTTTCAGAGCTGATGTTGCAGCCCTAATGTCATTCCAACTTTAGCCACTCTCTACGTTGTTGTACTTAATCCCGTCTCGTAAAAGGAAACCGAACGAACGAAATGGTTTAACCGTACGTTGACAAATGGGGAGCAATTGTACCGTCATGAACTAGCATATGATCCGAGGCGAGATCTGGTGGGACCCCTAAAGTCAGACTAATGCAAGAATGAAATTAGGGGCCGACACAACATCGTCCAAAAATTGATTTACACTTTTTGAGGGATGCTTTTCACTTTTTGGTGGTATTGTGTTGGCCCTTACTGTCAGTCTCAAGTTAGACTGACCTTAGGTAGTCACACCAAATCCATAGGGGATGATCCCATTCTCGACAGGTACCCGTGGATGAGCGGTCCGGGTTTTGTGGCCAAAAAAGGCTTGCGCAGTGACCAGAGGTGGACACATACCAAAAAGTGAATTACACTTTTTTGCGATGTGTTTTTTACTTTTCAGTGCCCTGGTCCATGCACACACCTTTTGTGCACACAAAATCCGGAGGGGTGGACAAGGGTTACGTCATACGTGGAGGTAGGGGAGTTTAAGATAAGAAAAAAATATCGCCAAAAGGATTTGGTTTGCCCCCTTAACATATATATACATATGGTTAGCTCACAACCAGTGGTGGACTAAAGCGAATATCCTGTAGCCCTTTTATTGTAGCGAGACTGAAGCACCAGGGGGTCATCCGGGTGGAAAAAGTGAACGATCATAAAAAAAAATTGAATCACTGTGGGTGTTATTCACTTTTCTGTCCACATGCCACCCGATGCCCCTGGTGCTTCAGCCTGATTACAGTAAAAGGGCTACAAGAAATCCATTCTAGAGGTGGACACATCACATAAAAAAAGTGATTTACATGATAGAGATATTTCACTTTTTCAGTGCAACGTGTTCATCACTGGTTGTGAGCAAGCCGTAGGCATTCATTAAGGAGCATACCAAATTCCTAGAGAGAGAGTAAAGTTATTTGAGAAAATACCTATGGGGGCCGGCTAAAAATTTTAGGAAAATGGGTTAGGAAAGAAGACAAAACATAGGATATGATAAATGTGGAGCGAGTGAGGAAACGTTCAAAATATAATAAAATTCGTTTTCACTGTCCAATAAACTTTTTGCTTCACTGTACTGGCCTCATATCCTCTCTGCCGGCCCCCTTGTGTGAGGGCCGAGACACAATAGGGGTATCATTTCACTTTTTGGGGATGTCACATCACCCCCAAAAGTGAAATGACCCCCCGTCTTGGTTCCCAACATTGCACAGCGGGGGGCAGTGCAGATGACACTCTTCCGTACTAGTGAATGCCCCGTGTAAATACAGGTGAGAGTATACATGTATAATCCCTTAAAACTGTAGGACTTGTTGCATGTGCCCCTTTAACGAATGCCCAAGGTCCACCCATATGTAGGAGCAGACCCAGGGCACTAGAAAGTAAAATCCCTCCCCCAAGTGTAAACCACTTGTTTGACACTATGTGTCCACCCTTGCATATGGGTTAATCTTAGGTGTTCGCTAGGGAAACACACCAAATTTGTGACAGATTTTAAAAAAGAAATTTACACAAGTAGTTGTATACACTTGTAATCCTGTATAAGTAGGATTTTAAAGGAAAAAGTAGAGTTTAACTTTTAATCCAAATTCGTTTAACTTTTAATATATCATATAATTATTTATTATATGGTATAACATGATAGTCTGATACCTCTTAGAACAATAAAACTGTAAACATCTTAAAATACTATATAAACTAAGACACAAAGGAAAAACCATACTTGCATCTCAATGGAACTCTCACAATCGTCACTAAGTCAAAGAAGGGGCTCGTCCAAGCCCACATCATCGCTATCGTTGGTTTTTTGCCATTTGGGTGATAACGATTCCATCAGGGATCGCCAGTTGGGTGATGACGTATGGTCACACAGTTAGGTTTTCTTTTCCCCCTCCTCTTCCTCCTTCCCCATCTCTTATTATTTTTCTCTCTCCCCCCCCTCCCCTCCCTTTTTTGCAAATCAATGATTCCATATTCTCTTTAACTCTTATTTAATTTTTTTCCCTCTTTTATTAATCGGATATATTCAAATTTGATTCGACATCCAATTAACGAAACGAAGTCGAATTCAAATGATGTTTTGAAATATTTGTCAAATGTACAAATTGAATTTGGATGTATGTCAAATTTTGACGAATCAAAGTCGGAAAATAGCAACATTCGGTTTGAATTTGCTCCATTGCCCTACTATCAGCCATACAACACCAATCACTTTGAAGTATTGTAATAAAACAATACTGTCTCCCTAGATGCATATACCATGCAGTATCTCACAAAATTAATTACACAACAATGTAGCTTATCTCATGCATCAACACTTAATAGGTAAAAGAAGTTCTACCGTTGTCCAAGACAAACATCAACCCATGTCTACATATATTTTATAATGCAGCCTCTTAATTGCATTTATTTAATCATTTAAACCAGTCAAAATGCAGCCTATTATGAGCAGCAATATCTCAGAAAAAACATATTAGTCAGCAATGTAACCATTTATTTCCATGTTTGGGCAGCAAAGCCTTATCTGTACTAGGTATTTAACAGAAATTGCCCAGACACCGATATTATCAATGAAACCCCAAGGTTTTGCTGTAATTTTCAGGGCAACAATGACCTTTTTCAGTCCAAGTAATTATCAAAAATTATTTATAGGATTTAAAGTATTTGTAAACCAAGAGAGATATAGGCAACCCTCCATTTTTTGTTGTCTTTCGGCGGGGTTGGGGTTTCAGTCTTCGTCAACCGAAACTGCTCCATTTCCTCATCCTTTTTTTTTTTTGGTTTTCCAAAATACCCCTGCTAGGGTTGGGGTATTACACACTCCTTACTCTTCTTCCTTTGTATTTTTTTTTTTTCACAATCCAAACCCAAGCAGAACACATGAAACCCATCCCAATTAATTCATGGCAAGTGTGCCACACCATTAACCCTTTGCATTGCATTCCATATTTTGAAAACCTATTAAGCAGTAATTTAGAAAGCCAAATATTTGTCCACAGTTTTTTCTTATTAGACGATCATCGGGTTGCAACAATCAATTCTATATGTTGTTATACGAGTTCAAGCAGCTCAATAAGTTGTTCTTTGTATCACGATTAACAAAGGAACCAAACAAATTATCTTGGAAGGAGAAAATTTGAACAACATATAGTTGTCCAGAAAATCTAAATTTTTTGAAGAAAATCTTTAAATTTTCTTAGACAAATTTTCGAGTAGCGTTTATTTGTCACCTAGAAAATCACTTAAGTTTTTTAGAATTTCTGATCAAGTTATATTGTTTCTCTCATTTGTTTTTTAGATTTTTCATATAAAATCGTGGAATAATTCTATATCTTATTGTCAGTTTATTTTCCAACATATTATAGGCAAACAGACGCAGCTAGGTGAGACTATTTAGAATGCTCTCGGAGCTTTGGACCTAGAATGATTGTCAGTTTATTTTCCAGCATATTCTAGGCAAACAGACAGAGCTAGGGGAGACTATTTAGAATGCTCTTGGAGCTTTGGACCTATAATGATTGTCCGTGTTGACACAGACCCCTGTAACGTGCTTTTGATTGACACATGATGTGGTTTTAAATTTGGTCTCTTTTTGGACAGCTACTTTTTATCTGAATACTTTTTTAAACGTTTTAGACACTACAGACATGCTTTCATCACAGAACATTTCTTCCTGATCGATAATTTACTCCCTCCCCCGCCCCCGCCCAAAAATAAAAAAATAAAAAATAAAAACCTACTTCGACCGCCTCTTTTCAGGGTTTGAAACCATTCAACCAAGCCAAGATCGTTATAACTCTGAAAGAATGTTCCCGCCATTTTGAGTTCCATATGATGAGGTGAGCTAACTAACCATAGCGTCTTTTTATCCTATCTCCTTTCACCACTCTTTTTGCAGTCGGTGTCGTCGAATTCTGTCTCTCTTCGATTAGTGTTTTTCCCTCCAGTTATCGATATCTTCAAATACCTAGAGTTTCGTTTCCTTCTATATACCTTAATTTTCCTGGGTTTCGTTTTCATCAAGGTTTCCCCGCGACGAATTTCTCGTTTTGTTTGTGTTCTTGAAAGTTTTCAGTGTTTTATTTCATTTAAATTTACCAGTCTTCTAGGGTTTAATTTCTGATCTTGTTATTGTATTGTATAGTTTTCTTTCTTTCTTTTTCTTTCCCCCTCCCCCCTTCCCTCCTCTTCTCAATTGCACCGTTTATCTTAAAATTAATTAAGTTTCTTAACCGCATTTATAATTTTTGATGTTGCTGTGCTCGTGGACAGTGTAGTATCTAATGGATAAGCTCACGAGTGTGTGTTTTGATGGAGAGATTTGCAGGAAAGGCACTCCTCACCAGAAACCTTCTGCTTTTAGGTATTAGGCTACAACTTTGTTCTGTTACACTATGATTTGTTTTTGGGTTCAAATTTTGCCAAGAGTGTGAATTGGTTTCGATATTTTTTCAAATTAAAGTATTATAAAGTTAAAGTATCTAATGGCATTAAACTATTAACTACTGAACTTAGTATATTTTGAGGTTGCTCCTATTTTTTTATTGTTATTGTTATTTGTGCTTTTTGCTCACAAACCCAATTTGGTTGGGAATTGTATGTCTATGATGATGTTCACCCATTGGTGATTTGGTTTGGTTTGGCTTTGTTTTTACAGGGTGAAGTCAAATTAACATTTCTTTCAAGACAAATGCTATAGCTTGGTTGGCGAACTTGTAGGTATAACTAGTTTCTGCTAGATTATCCCTTGTTTGTTATTTGATGACCCATGTATTTATGTTTAATGAAATATCTTTTTTGTTTGAAACCAACTTTTATGGCTTTGATGACCCATGTAATATCTTAACCTTCTTACTGCTGTATTTAGTCAAACTTTGGTTACTCTTTCAGCTTTGTTGTAAATGAGGAACATTAAGCACTTGCCGAGTGCTGTTCGCAGTTCCTTGCGCTCAGGCGTTATTCTGTTTGACTTGACAAGGGTTGTGGAAGAATTAATATTTAACAGTCTGGATGCAGGTGCAACGAAGGTAATAAATTATAGCTCCATGTATTTAAAGTCATTTGTATGATGAGTTTGTGTTACAAACTAAGAAAAGCAGGACATTCTTCTAAAAATATTTTCTTTCAGAATGCCTTACTAATTGGGTTTAGAACATGGGCAAGTAATTCCACCATTTACATTGCTAAATGATACTTGATCATTATTACTTAATGATCAAGAGAAGCCATGAAAAAAAGGAAGTAAAGTAAAGAATGATTCAGTGTTGGAGCCGACATCCTATTGTTGTTGTTTTATTTTATTTTATTTTTGTTGATAATTCCTACTGCTAAATTCTTCCTGCTGAGTTAGAAAGAAAACTGTGGAGAAAATTGATCTGACTGATACCTTTGAAGCTCATTTTTGTTTGACCAAAAATGCCTTGACGTTATGCCAACTGGATGATGATTGCAAGATGAGGGACATATGATAGAAAAGCAAGAAAGACAGATTACTAATTGCCAACAAACGAAAAGTGGCCTGGGCTTAGTGAAAGAAAAATCCTTTGAAGAAGGAGAGTTTGTATGGAAACCAATACTTCCCATTTTCATTGGCCAATTTTTTTCTTTTTTCTTGGTACAAATTTCAATATAGCATCATCAAAGCTTTCCATAAGTTGCAAAGCTGTGGCATAATCTAAGGTGACTCGGTCGAGAACTGAAAGGAAGAGTTATCTTAAAGGTCTGCCGGACGAGAGTCCTTCAGATCACCTGTACAATTGATTTTACAACCAACATCAAGAAAACTGCATCAATAGTCATTTTCTTATGGATGGGATGTTTCACTATTTGATGAAATGCTGTTTTCCATTGAAAGACAACAGAAGATTGTTTCACCAAATGGCAGCCAGGTTTGTTAGTTATGAGAATTAAAAGTTCTTAACTTGGACCAATTTTATCTCATGGTTCATTAGGACCACCAATTTATGGTTGCTATACAATTTGCTGATGTCCTTTACCATGATTTAAGGGTCACTTCTCCTTGGGCTTCAATTGCTGAAATTGTTTAAGTGTAATTATTTTATTGATTTTTTTAACGTCTCCATGATTACTATGCTTTTTTGGGTAAATGATTTCAATGCTGATATCTTTGTTTTATTACCAGGATTTAAATTTGAAGTGGACTTGTAATTTTACTTGAAGTTGCAACTTTCCTGCAGCCATGTTGGATATATTTGCAATTTTGGTTGGCAAATCTAGGGGACAACACACACACAAACACACACTGTATATACAGTGAATTTCATTGCGGCTTGTCTATTATTTTTAGTTAAGGTTTCTTGTGTACATGTGCAATATTGATGTAGATGGAGTTAACTGAGATAAACGCCTGATGCTTGATTCAATAGGAGACATTTTCAAGGTTCTTAGAGAGGAAAACCTGAACAGTAAAAAACAAAAGAACTTCTGCAAGGGCTTGAACAGAACACTCAAACACCAAACAGTAAATATTGACATTCTTGCAATAAAACAACTCTTTTATATATGTATATATATTAATAATGCTCATGAAATAAATGATTGTTAGAAAACTAAAACCACAAGATATAATTTAAGAACCAAAAGACAAATTGTAATGGTCCATCTCAAACAGCTTAATTCTAATCTATTACTTATATAAATATCCATTACCCCTAACTAGTCCCGTGACACTGCTTTTGAGCCACTCCTCGAGGCAGAGTTGGGTTGCTTGATCTCTTGGCATTTAGAGTTTGTAGAGGGAAAAAGAGAAGAATGGAGAAGAAGGCGAAGAGATGAGGGAAAGAGAGAGTGAGGACATTAGATATGTCTCTCCCCTTGCTTTATTACTCTTTTTACAAAGACAAAAATGCCTATAGGAAATACAAGGGATGTCCCTACTATCTCACCATGCCGATGGTCAGGTTTACCCTAAGCATAAGTACCACTCACAACACTAGAAACGAACTTCTTGATAGAATTGCTGAAATATTCCATCTTGGAAGCAAAAATCTTTGAAATGGTATATAAATCCATGGAAAGAAAAAATCTAAGTGAGAAGTTATACTTTTTGCATTCTACTGTGTCATTCTTGGTCAGGTGGAGAGAATGCATCCTTGAGTTTTGTAATTAATCATTTTCTCAGCCTCATCTTCTTTTCTACTTTAAAATTAATATACTTTCAATATGTCTAGCACCAGGTAATATTTCCCTAATATCAATTATATCATCTAGAGCTATAATAACTACCCCCCCCCCCCTTAAAAATTACTCCTTTTAATAAGTGATTAGGAAAAAAAGATCAAGTATCCTAAACTGCAGATATATCTTTGATGCCGACTGATTTTACATTGATACTCCTATATCAGTCGATCATTGCTTCTTCAGATGATGCAGCATAGAATTTGGAAATATATGCTTTTGTAGGTTCCTTTTCACAGTTAACCATAAACTATTCAATACTTTTGCACCTTTTGAAGCATTGATCTTTTAGACTTTCAATAAGATAACCTGAAAATCTATAGTGATCTGTACCTAGTTTATAATTTCTCATATTCTATAAGGACATTTTTTTTAATGTCTATGGATGCAACAGAAAGCACCAAATCATCCGCCTGTCTTTGCAATTCTCAGACTGAATTTTGCAGTTGACTATGTCCTCTATTTGCAGTAGAAGTTTTTTTTTTCCTTTCAATTTCTATGACCATCTTGAGAGGATTGGAAACATAAAAACAATCACTCCAAGTGAACAGCATGCTGGCAGCAAGACTTCCCAATGAAATAACTTCTTTTGATGCTGATTGATTTAGCACAATCACTATGAAAGTTAAGGTTGCAGGTGTTATGGCTATGAAAGTCGTCCACAAACAAGATGACAAGATTTAATAGGAAAAATAGAAGATGCTAGCTTGCTAAGTTGGTAAAGTCTGTGGGTGTCATACCACAGACCTGGGTTCAAAACCTGTCTTCACCTAAATTAACCACTAATCTTTACCTATCAAAAAACAAAAAAGAAGAAGAAGGATTTAATAGGAAAAATAAGAAACAACAAATACATAGAATAAGTATAGATAAGAAAAGCATGTTCAGATGGATCAGTGACAAGACTAGAAAGGATAGAATCCGAAATGAACATATTCGTGAGAACTTAGGGGTAGCACTAATAGCTGGCAACATGGTTGAAAATCAACCGAGATGGTTCAGTCGTGTAAGGAAGACCAATGACTGCATCAGTGAGGATGAGTGATATGTGTGCAAGTTAAATACACTAATTGGACAAGGGGAAGGCTGAAATTGTCTTGGGTTGAAGTAGAGAAAACATATGAGTCCTTATAATTGAAGGAAGATATGGCCTAGATAGACTGGAATGGCAAATCCTTTGTGTAGCAGACCCCAGTTAGCTTGGATAAGGCTTTGTTATATTAGTTGAGTGACATTCTAGGAATAAGCTAGTGGAGTCATAGCATCAAGAACTCTGAATCTTGATTTCCAATTTCTTTAAGTCAAGTTTGGTGATGGAGAAAACAACTTAAGAAACTATTACTCACTTTCTGTTTAAAACAACTTAAGTTTAACACTTATAATGACAAATCCTCCAAGCCCTGTTGCTAATCTCACAATAAATTTTCGAGCAATTTTTTTTAGCCAAAAGTGGCAAAATCTTGACAAAAGCATAGAAGTAGCTGCTTCAAGGCTTTGCCTGTTTGTGGGTAAAGTCAAAATGTAGGGGTTAAATAAAACAACTTTCCCCGTGGTACAAGGT
>JAOXJP010025662.1:0-46802 GCA_025762735.1 Platanus orientalis
CAATCAGCACTAGTGACAAGATCACTAAAGATTCAGGGGGAGCAGATATTGACCCCACCTATTATAGGAGCATAATAGGTAGCTTGCTCTACCTTATAGCCAGTAAACTAGACATCTCATTTAGTGTAGGTGCATGCGCTAGATATCAAGACGCACCAAAAGAGTCGCATCTTAAGGAGGTCAAGAGGATTATCCAATATGTCCATGGGACATCGGATTTTGGCCTTTGGTACTCATATGATACCACAGCCGAGATTGCCAGGTATTCAGATGCAGACTAGGCTAGAGATGTAGAGGACCAAAAAAACACTAGTGGATGATGTTTTTACATTGGAAATAGTCTTGTGTCTTGGCATAGAAAGAAACAAAACTCAATTTCATTGTCAACCGCCAAAGCTGAATGCATTACAGCTAGAAGTGCATGTGCTCAACTACTTTGGATGAAATAAATGCTTAAAGACTATGGTATGGTGGAAGGTACAATGAGCCTATTCATGGATAATCAAAGTGCAATCAATATATCAAAGAATCTGGTCCAACACTCAAGGACCAAGCACATAGATATCCGACATCACTTCATTAGGAAATTGGTAGAAGAAAAGAATGTAGTACTGTCCTACATAAAAACTAAGGATTAGCTTATGGATATCCTTACAAAACCTCTTGATTCTCATCGGTTCAAATACCTCCAAAGTGCCATTGGGCTATGTACTTTATAGAACAATCTCAAAATTGGGAAACATGAGCAGGTGAGGTGACCAAAGAGGCAAACAACAGAGTGGAAGGGCTTCTATAAAAAATAGGGAAATTCATCCCTGATCGATCACGAGATCTATGATCGATTAGGGCCACGAATTCTGTAATTTTGGGATCCATGAGAGCTCGGTTCAGTGAGGTATAAAAATCCAAAATGTGGGTTATTTCTTATTCTAAGAAAACCCTAAAGATATCTCACATCTCAGAAACCCAAATCCTAGCCTTCATACATCTTTTTATCCTTTAATTTTCATAATGCCTCACTACAAATCCATGGGGAAGAAGAGGGCAAGCAAGGATTCATCAAGTTCCAAAGGAAAAGAACTTGCAAGCTCCTGCATTCCACCTCCAAAGAGATCCAAGAAGAACAAAGGGAGGTTCATTTTTCCCATTCCGAGATGAGTTGAGTCAGGGATTGGTTTATAAGCGCTTCCCTTAACAAACGCTCATCACTGCTCTTTGTTAGGATCGGACACATCAGCGTTGAAAAGTGATTTTCACTTTTTTGGGGGGCATATATTCATTTTTCAGCACTGATGTGCCCGTCACCTGACAAAGAGCAGTGGTTAGCATTAGTTAAAGTGAGCATTTTTATCCATTCACCAATGAGTTCATGTGGGATACATTCTCTATCCTCACTATCGTTTGTTTATAAATCCTTTTAAATTGTAGTGAACAAGAAAACGACAGATGGTCTATACAAAGGAGGGGCACATGAATGTACGGTTACAAGTTTTTGTGTTGCGGCCCACCACCAGTTTGTCTGTGCATTACAGATCTCAGCAATGATGATTGAACCTTGCAAGTGGGCCCTAGTGAAGTACCTTTTATAGATACTTACTTTAGAAATTTTAAAGAGATTATAAATTCTTGACAATGAAAAGTTGGCTTTTCGTGATTCTCGGAAAATTTTTCTTTTTCTGGAGAAAATCATTTTCAAGTTATCTGGTTGCCAAGAATCAGAAAAAAAAAACCCTTATTTTCCCATGCAAATTGTAATACATTTATTTTTTTACTTGGCAACCAAACCACCATAGAAAATGAATAAGAAATTACATTTTTTTTTTTGTATCTTTTTCTATCCAATTCAAAGCAACCAGACATATATGTAAAAAATTTATAATTCCAGGAAGTCCGAAAAGCTCAACATATAGAGCAGAATACGAAATCATGACGAAAATTCAATGAGAATCGTTCTATTGGAAGACCTTAAATTGCATTCGTCTTTTAAAAATATTTTCGCCAAACACCCAAACCTTTCCTCTCAGATTTGACGTCTCTTTTTCTTCAAAACTTTGCTGATGCAATTCCATACTTGTTTCGAGGAGGATGGTTAAGGCCAGGGATCCAACCGAGAATATTTCCTTAGGTCAAAGATGAGGTGCCACCTAACTGATGGAAAGATATTTTTCCAGTGTTTTTTAACAAGAAATTTTCGGTGGAAACCATTGGATGATGTAGGCTCATGTTGTACGTGTATGAATTAACCACATTGGGACATTGGGGTCCTGAAGAGCCAAAATAAGACGGTGATCCGAGCTGCCAAACTGGACAAACCCACCCGGCCTTTCCATGTTTGGGTTGGCATAGTGTTTGCAAATTGGATTTGGTGACCGGGTTTGGGCATTTTTTCAATGGAACTCGCATCCATCCTGTACCAAAACCATGGAGTTTTCTTCTTCTTCTTCTTTCTTCTTTCTTCTTTTTATTTTTTTTTTATTTTAAATATCTGCCCATTCCACCCAATTATAAATTGGGTGGAAATGGGTTGAGTATCTAAAAAACCAAATGTCTGATCATCATGAACCACTGTCACTTTCAACAAAAATTGGACTCTCAATGGTCATTAATTTATTATAATTAGGTTACCTAGGAGAGTTCCTCCATTAACCTATCTCTTTCTTTTTAGTTATTATGGGTTGTATGTGTTATTTGTCAAATATAGTAAATCCGATAATTCCATTAATGTACAATTTTCAAATCAAATATTTTTTTATTTAATAAAATCAATAGTTGTGTGTACCAATACAAGGAGGTGTCATTATCGCATTTATTGAAGATAGTTGAGGCCTCCCAATTGATTGTGTAAGGGAGTATGCTGAGCAACCTCCAGGATATAACCAAACTCAAATTCAACTCTTTGTCTTTTAAAGGACTTGCATTACCCGATAGAGATGAATGATACATCCCTTTGAAATTTATTGTCCTTAAGAATTAGGTATTCAAAATGCACATAAAAACGTATCAAAATTTTCTGAAAATTATTACCGAGTCTCCCTTTATTAAGTTGATTAATATATATATATATTGAGTCAAGAAGATAAGGGTGACACCTTCAACTGAGTGGAGGTTCTCCAACAAGAACACTTAGATTAAAGTGGTTTTGAACCCAATGATGCAAAACAAAACTCCCAAAGTGAGCTGTTGTTTCAAGGGCTCTAATAGGTTTATTGTCCTTATTGGCCGGAAATGGCATGCAAGCGTGCTCGTGCATCATAAGGTCCAAACTTTTCTACGACCTTAGGTGCTAGAGAAAACAGCAGGCAGACCGAAAAAGGGTTTTCCAGTCATCTCTCTAACCACCAAATTTGAGTCATTCAGGTGATTTAAAAATGTGAGGATTCTTCCTTCCAAATGAATCATTTTCACCTTGTTAGAACAAAGACTTCACCACATTTAGTACCACAATAGCAATAACGTAACAAAAAATGAACTTAAGCAATAAAACATGCATTAATCAGTATAAAAAGAACTTACAATTTTGGCCGAATTCAACCAGAAATGCACTATCATTCTTTCCAGCTGTCAGATTGATAGATTACATACCAGAATTAGAATCCTATGACTAGAACTAGAAATGTGAACTTTCAAAAATTCACAAAAACAACTATCATCAGACCAACGAATCCTTACGAGGTCGCTGATGATGGATTACAGATGGTTACAAGAATAATTGATTGGAAACAAACTAAAAACTATGATAAAATCCAATGTGTGTGAAATGATAATTTAAAAGACTAATATTTGATTGATTGAGTGATCTCTTTCTTCTTCCCTACATCCTCTATTTATAAGCATATGATTCACTGGTAATAGCCATTTTCCCCATGTTTGCACCTTCAAAGGAGAAAATGGTCTTATTTTCCTCCACTCTGTCTCTACAACAACTCCTCTTATCGTGGCAATATGGAACACTATTATACGCCAACAACTTCCGTTTATTTTCTCAATTGTAATTCTTTTTCTAGAAGGGATTTTCCCTTCATGTTGCCAAAACCGGGTCCCACCAGTCACCCTCAACTTTCATCATCATCTATTCACTCTTGCACCACCATTTCTTCTCTTTTGGGGGTCCACAAGCCACATCAGCACCATCCATGTCAAGGTTCCTTTTTCGGTGCAAACATTCCCCCCCCCCTTTATTTGATTTTAAAATTTTAAAATTCTAAAAAATGTTCTATTTCCAAAAATATTTAATAAGAGAGTTTACATTTCAATGTAAAACCCTTCGATTTTGGCATTTTTCACTCAATCTCCTACCCATTTAAACTCCATCATCCCCACTATCCTTTGCACTTTCTTCTTCCTTTTTCTCACTTCATGTTGCTTTCCATTTCCCAAACCCCACTTCAAATGGCTTCCTTCTCTTAACCAACATCCTTTTAGTCAAACCTTCGACTCTCAAAGATTCGATGGGGTTTGACCTCTATGAGAAGATCACTCTTAAAGGGGTTGGAGAAGTCTCTCTCAATCCTGCATTCAATTCCACCATCCCTTCTCCTATTTCTTGGATTTATCCCTTTTTTGGAAGAATAGTTCATTCTTCAGCAAATATATCTTGATTAGGCTAAATGGTTGTAGGAAAGATCCCCCAAAACCTGACCAAAACCCAACAATCTTTAGATCACTTTGTTAGATCGTGTGCAAAAGGCTTTCGGTTACCAATGGTAGGAGTTGGATATCTTCAAAGTTATTCAACTCTTGAGGTACACCTTCCTAAAGGACAAAATCTTGATAGCAGTTTCTTCTTGTTGTTAGAGCCCAGCTTCCAATGTTTTTTTCTTTGGATGTGGACCTGTTGACATTTCCATGATGGATGTTTGCGCTCATACCTCTCTTCCAACTGATAATGGTGACATTAGTGCTCTGACTGATCAAGAGTTGACCTTCGATTTCTTCAAAGCCCACGTGTCTTATGGCTCCTTCATTTCAATTGAGGTTGGCTCCAAGAATATTGAGATTAGCCACCAGGAACATTGTGCATTTTTATTTTACTAGAATTGTCATTTCTGGTCTATGCTCAATTAAGCCAGATGAACAAAGAATTTGGAGGTATTGAAAGTTCCATAGTCGTTGGTCGAAGACTCACTTTGGCTCCCTCATTTTATCCTACACATACTGAGGTCTTTGGGAGATTTTTAGATAGAAGTTAAACCCATTTGGAGGTCCTTATTGATTGATCTAGATATGGCTCTATGAGTATTTTCATGACTTGGAGTGTTGTTCTTTGGTCGCTATCAAGCTCTAGTAGTGTTACAATTACCATTAGATGACAGCTCTACATAATCGGTGTGGGTTTAATCACATTTTTAGCTTTTTTATCATCTTTCTTTTAATCAGCCAGACCCCCTCTTATGTCCTTTAGGGAATCCTCTTTTTGGTATAGTCTGGTTTACATGCCCAAAGTCAGTGGATGATGAAGATCTTTTGAAAAGAAAGAAAGATATATGGGCTAGCTTTTTTCTTCCTTGGGACATTCATTTTGGTGGCTAGTTTGACAATAACCCAAGAGTTGGATTTGAAGTGTATGCCCCCTAAATGTTTAGCAGAAAATTCGATTTTCACCAATGCATTTCAACACTACCACTTCCCACACTCTCAACTTTCCCCCTTTTCATCATATTATCCTTAAGGGAGAGAGGATAAACCGTAGTGAGATTAGTGATAGAAAATTATTGATTTTCTTGAACAAACTTTTTCTTGAACCAAATGTTTCATAAACCTTCTTCTTTGGTCACCTTTTGGAATTGGTGGGGTCATTTCTTTAACACCATTTTAATTACAAAGGATTTTGACGAACTCCTTGTTGAACTTCTCATTGGTGATTCGAAGAACGATCCCTTCCCATTTTTAAGGGAGTTCGTTTAATTGGCCAAAAACTATCCTTGGCCAAATAAGCGTCAACCTGCCCTTCCAACTATCGAGACCAGAGGTGCTTCTACACGTACTAAGGGTCATGAGAAATCTATCCCCTACAAGATTGCCAAGTCAACTCATGATTCAGCTAATAAACTAGGCAAGTCATCAACCAAAAAATCTGTTAGTTAGAAAGGTATTACTCACCCCTCCTCCTTTTGTCATCACTAGCATAGTTGATCCCTAATATTTTTAAGTTTTCTAGATTACAAGATCTTCTTTATCAAATCTTCCCAACATACCAGTAGCAACCTCTTCAGAGACCCATTCTAAAAGGAAGTCAAATTCCACTTCCTATGTGGCCAAGGAGGTTGTTAATGATCCCCAATACACACCCAAGAAGTTGATTCACAAGGTTCCATTGGTGGATCTAGAATAAGAAGAAGAATGAGTTTTAGATGAAGACTTCCATTTTGATGAAGAAGTACAATGATAAACAGCATAACTAATAGGGTTTTTCAGATCAAAGTGAATAGTCAGATCTTGAAAACGAACCATCTAAGAAAGAGGGCAGTGGAAATGAAGATGAAGAAACCCTTAAAGAAGAGAAGGCAGAAGAAGAAACAGAAGAAATAAAGGCAGGGAGATAAAAGAAAAAAGGTAAGTAGATTCGTTGCTCCCTTCAATGACAGAAAAAGGAAAAGATACGCCGACAGAAACTCTCATCCTCCATCAGTCAACCTAGTTAGAGACCCTTTGCATGTCTCACCCCTTCTTCTAATCAGCCAAAGTCTTTATACCTTGTGGATGTGGAGCATAGTAAAGATGTTTTGGTGCCTTCTGTTGCAAGCACTCAACCAAATTCTTTTACTGTGGATACGGCCATTACTGCCAATAGAGATCCCAATCCTGCCAAGGTGACATCCAAGACAATTCTTTTGCCTTTGTTCACTTCACCAGTCAATGCAAGCATACCTTCGATTGGTTGCCCTCCTCTCTTTCTTAATGAGGATGTAGCAAACTTTTTTTACCATCTTGAGAAGATGTTAGACAGGTCTCCCCTAGAAAACACCATTCATTCTTTAGATGAATTTGCTAGAGTCAAAGCCATGGTGGAACCCCTTATGTCCCTTTTCTTATGATCATCTTATCCACCCATCGGTCTAGGCCTCGGTTAATTCGGCCATCATCTTGTTTTGTCTAAGGAACAACCCATCTATAAATTGTTTTGGGGAGCTGGCAGAATACCTTAAGAAAATAACCAAATTACAAGGGAGTATGCTAAATCAAATCAGGTTATATCTAAATATGATGCCTTCTTGAACTCTCAAAAGCGTCTCCAAGCCTAGAATTTATCACTTAAGTATGAGTGTGTTGTTGATCGTGTAACTCTAACCCCCTTAAAGGAGAAAATTAAAGGCAATGAAGAAAAGATCACTATGGTGGATGATAAGATTGAAGCCCTTAAGGCCAGGATGGTGGAATTGATAACACATCGAGAGGAATTGACCTATAATGTTGACGCAGACCAACAGGTCACAAAAGAGTCCTTTAAAAAGGTCCACTCTGCTTTGGACAGCTTAAAGACCTTTTTAGAGTGATTTGAGAACATGAAGGCTCTTGGGAAATTATGGAAGACTCATAAGCTTCTTGCAGTCGATTAAATGTGTGACATTCTATCTTTATGGTACAATATTGTTGGTAGCTTTCTTGAGATGTTCAGTTTGCTCCTCCTAATGCTTAGAATTTGTATCTTTTCTTATTTTGCTTTTCTTCGACTAATCTAGCCGACTTAGCCTTTTTATGGATGATGTAGAAAACTTCTTATTTCCTAAATGAAATTCCATCAGCCTTATTTTGTTTATATTCTTACTCTGCTCTCACGATCACCCACATAGTGGAATAATATTTTTTCAAATATTAGCCCCTTAGTAGTTTGTCTAGACCCTTCTGATCTAAGCTTTCTAGGACATAGGACCATCTCTTCAGTACTTTCATTACATTAAAGGGACCTTCTCATGTGGGTGACCATTTTCTGTACATATGGTCCTTATGGCCTATTGGCAAAATGGCTTTCCAAACCAAATCTCCTTGATTAAAGGTTTTGGCCTTAACCCTTTTGTTATAGGCCCTAGCTACTTGCTTGTGGACTTGCAATCTATCTAAAGTCCTTAACCTAGTTTATCCCATATTTTCCAACTCAATCATCATTGCCTCGTTAAATTCATTCGGTGTTAAGCCAAATTGAAATACAGTTATTAATGAAAGAACTACAATCTCCATAGGAAAAACTGTGTCATGGCCATAAGTCAATGTATACAAACTAACCTTTTTACTGGTTTGACAAGTAGTTTTGTATGCCCATAAAACTTATGGTAGTAACTCATATTATGACCAGAGGTTTTGCACTATTGATTTTTTAATGACGTCTTTGATGATTTTATTAGATGATTTCACTTGTCCATTGGCCCGAGCATAACATGGAGAAGAATATAACAATTGGATCCCATATTTATCCGTGAATTTTTTCATGTGCTCATTAGAAAAAAATGGTCCCCATGTTAGCCATAATTAACTTTGGCATGCCAAAATGATAAATAATCATTTCCTTAATAAATTTAATGACATCATGATGATCCACATTTATGTAAGTCTTAGCCTCTACCCACTTTGTAAAGTAGTTAGTAACATTTATTATATAAGTGTGTAGTTTGGACAATGGTGTATAGATTTTCCCTATTAAATCCATGGCCCATCCCTGAAATGACCATGGTTTGATAATCAGGTGGAGTTCCTATGCTGGTACCCTTTGGATTGCACCGTGTTTCTAACAAGCTACACACCCCTTGGCATGCCTTCTACAATCCTCAAGTATTTTTTACCAGTAATACCCATACCTCATGAACAACCATCTCATTTTCAAACTAGCTTGGTTTGCACCTCATAGGTCCTAATAAGCTTGGGTTGTTACCTCTTTTGCATCTTCCTCTCTTAAGCACTTTAGTAGCATTCCATCATATCCTTCTCTATATAGTTGATTTTCTAAAATCGCGTAATTTAATGACATCTTTTTTATTTTTTGGTTGGTCTTAGGGGACGGATTACTTTGATATTGTATAAGGGGAGTTCACCAATTGCCTATGTCGGGATCTATCACCAAGATCTCAAGCAGTAATCCCTTGGCACTGACCGAAGGAAAGGTTCTCCATTGTATCTCCACTCTCCATTGATTTAGACATTTCAATATTTTTATCCCTAATGCCATTTGTATCATATCACTATCCATTGTATTTCCAAACTTTAATAGCCTTTTAGGGAACATATTATAAACATTATTTTGATAATGCTAACATCTTTCGATCCTTCCCCTTAGGATCGGTCTGAAAAACATTTATCTAATTAAGTCAGTTTTAACTATTAACAGAACATGATGAGCTAACAAATAATGCCTTAATTGTATAGTTGTAAAGTACAAAGATAAACAAAGTTTCTCAATTAGAGAGTATCTAATCTACATTTCATTTTAAATCCTACTTAGGTAATACAATGCCTATTCTTTTCAATCATCACTTTCTTAGGCCAATATGGTCTCTAGAATTCTGCCCGACCAAAACATATAACCACAATGATTTGTCTTTTCGTGATAATACTAGTAGTAGTGGCTTGCTTATATATTCCTTTATGGCATAAAAAGACTGATAATGCTCCTCGGTCCACTCAAACTATTGTTTTGACCAAAGCCTTGATAATGATGAAAACGGTTGTTCCCTTTCGAATTAAAGATAAACCTTCTTGAGAAGTTAATTTGACCAAGAAATCTTTAAAGCACTTTCTTAGTCTTTGGTGGTTGAGCCTCTTAAATGGCTCTTACTTTGTTTTAGTTTACTTCGATTCCTTGTTAGTGAATAAGGAATCCTAGGAAATTCCCGGCCAAAACTCTGAAAGCGCACTCCAAAGGGTTCATCTTTACCTTATGGAACCTCACTTTCGAATGAGATTATGAGGTCACCTATATACTTTCCTTCACTTTCAGATTTTACCACAACATCATCTATGTAGATTTACATGTCTACCAATAATATCATGAAAGATGACATTCATGGCTTTTGGTATGTTACTCTAGTGTTTTTTAACCCAAAAGACATTACTATAACACCCCGCACATGTTTCATGTACTAAGTAGGATCATAGAGGCATAATTGATACTTAATCATTTTGAGTATAGTTAATTTTGTATTCTAAGTTTATTAGTGCTATTTTGATATACGTAGGTGAGTGAGAAAGTTGGATTAAACATAGAAGGCAAAAGAAGGCAAAAATAAGTCATGAACTTAACAAATTTTGAAATTGTTCAGACAACAGATTTGGGGTAAATTTAAAGATAAATCTATAGCAACTCCAAACGAATTAACTAGAAAACTATATACTATTGAAAATATCTGGGAGTCTACTTTCTAATGTATTAAACAGTGAGTGAATAAGAGTTTTTTAGAAGAAGTTACAATTGTTTTCCCATAAGGTGTACAGGCTGATAGACCAACATATTTGAAGTAACCTTAGAGTGAAACCCATAACAATCTTGAATGAATTATGTAACAAATTATATATCATTGAAAAGATCTAGGAGTCTACTTTCCAACAAAACAAACAGAGATCAATTATGAGTTTTCTAGAGAAAGTTTTGAGTGTTTTAGTCTAAAAGGGTCAAAATCTTGAAAAATTTGAGAGGGTGGATGGATCCAACCCAATCTGAATCGATCAATATTAGTGGATTAATCCGAAACTTCTCTATTTTGCATAAAAGTGATCAGAAACATGTCAGATCGATCTGAATGCGTGAGAAACATTTTCAAGTTTAGAAATTTCTGATTTTAACTCAGTTAGAGTTTTTACTTCACCTAGGACTTTTATGGTATCTATATAATGGATAGAACTAAACCTAATTCTACTTACAAACCCTAAGAATGGAGAAAGAAGGAAGAACAAGAGAGAAAACAAGTTTTTGGGATTTTTTGTGAAGAACTTGAAGTTTAGGGAAAAAAATTTATTTCAAGCAAACAAGTAAACATAGATACTTTACATCATTTTTTAACTCTCTAGGTTCTTAGAATTGTTTGATTCCAATTTTGTAAAGAATCATGAACATTTTATTTCGGTTTTGATTTGTCAAAGCTCTTAGAATCAATGTTTTGCAAAGAGAAATTTGTTTTGTAAGTAAAAGTGAATACTTTACATTATTATTATTATTTTTTTGTTATACTATCTTAGGTTCTTAGAAGGTTTGATTCCTGTTTTATAAAGATCCATGTATGTTTTACTTTGATTTTTGAGTTATTTAGTTTTTAGTATGTTTATTTTGAGAAGAAAACTCTGATTTACAATGAGATGCTTTAATTTTAATCTCTTTTGTGTTGAACCCATGTTTTTCATAAAACAAAAGGTTTTACAAAGGGTTTCTTTGATGTAAGTTAAATCTGGATTTTTAATTGCAAGGAGTTTGGTTACAGAATGAATTTTGCAAAGGGATTCTTGTGAAAACTTGTTTCTAAAAAAGTTGTTTAAATATTTTTAGAAGAAGGAAAATTAGTATTTGCAATGATTTGTTTTTCACCAAGTTTGCATTTTGAAAAAGGGAATTTTTCAACAAAATTTTTCATGTTTTGAATTTTTAAAAGAAAGTTTTATACAAGAAAATTCTGATACGAAAATGCTTAAATGGTTTTATGAAATCTTTAGAGATATAAACTATAGGTGGGTCAGATCCTTTTGTTTTTTGTTTTGCCTCAGAGTGATATTGATTGTTAGAGATATGTAATCTTTGTTATGAAGGAGTCTAATTTAATTTGCATTGATATATGTTTAGTTTCTCTAGGAAAACAAAATTGCTTTGAAAGATGATATGTTTATGTTCTTTTCTGAAAAAACTAAGAGACCCTTTTCGATTTAGGAACCTTTGCGGGTTGTACATGAGGTTCATGATTAGTATATATATTTAGTCATGAAAGGAGTTATCCCACATGTCATTTAGCATGGGAGGAGTTATACCATATGTAATTAGTTTTGGAAGGCGATATCCCACATGTATACAATCTCACCAGAGGGTGGGTGTAAACTGTTCATCCCTTTTCATCAGGGATTAAATGATGTAAACTGTTATATGTAAAGGCCTTGATATTATATTCTACCTTGTCTCAGTTTAGTTATATGATTTAGTTCAATTATATATTTCAATGTTTCAGATCAGTTATATATTTCAATGTTTCAGTTCAGATAAATGTTTTACTTCAGTTATGTGTTTCAGTATTTGGATTTCAATTCATCATTTAGTTTAAGTATTTTAATTCCATTTAGTTCTTCTTTCCAATTCCAGTTTTGATTTGTTCTTTATTCTATTTTGGATTAGAAAGCAATATTTTTAGCGTGAATATATAAGAAAGTTAATTGTTTCCAAAGAAGGTGGCATGTCCTGTTTTGTGAAAATTAGTCATACTCATACTAACCTGAATACTTTTGCATGTTTAGTATTTATGCTTACTTGCAAAGTCAGTCATGCTTACAGAGTTGACATCATATTTTTTAGATGATGAGGAAGCATGATAATCCAATACCATGGATTCATAGAGTGATTGTGGAGATTTTGTTTTAGTCTTATCATTTATGTTTTCAAAGATTGAGACGTTATGTTATTTGATTCAGTTATTTGTTTTAAACTTAGTTTTGGAGATGTTTAGTTGATGAATTTACTTAGTTTTATTTATGGATTAGTTTGGATTCAGTTTATTTAGATATTTAATTTTTTATGGATCTTTATTTACTTAAAGGTCAGACTATAGAATGGTTTTGAATGTCAGACTATGTGTTAATGAGAATGGAATGTCAGAAGTTATGGTTATGGAACAATGAAAGATTAAGATTTAATATCCACTAAATATTTATATGAATGTAAATGCAAAAAAAAATAATATTAAATTTGCAATGTATCAGGTTAAGAATGACATTGATTAATGTCACGTGCCGAAATTCGTAACCTTGTAGGTATGGGTTTCGGGGCACGACAAAGTTGATATGAGAGCTTTAGATTTGAGATTCTGTAGACAAATATAGGTTTAACTTCTAGAAATAGTCAGAACCAAAAACCATAGATGAAACATTAGAATGTGATTTGGAGACATACAAGTCTTAGGATGTATGATATAATTTCGATAAGTCTGACACGTTGAGGATGATATGATTATGATATGAAGTCTAACATTAAGTTTACTTTATGATTTTGGGAAAAGATGTTGCCCACGGTTGGGTTTTGTTGATACTTGATATGATTACTTGATGATTATTGTAAATATATATGTTGTAAATTCCATGAGTTATAAAATACATGTGGTATTTAAACTAGGACATGGTGTATATTGAGTCATGTTAGAGTCTAAGGGGTTCTTGCATCATCTACATGAAGATCAACTCCAAAGACCAAGAAGGCTCCAAGGAAGTAAGCCAGGCACATACACAGTTCATCCTAAACGATTCATGCCTCATTTGAGCTTAAAAGGTAAATGAAGGTAAGCTAATGGCCAAAATGATGAATCATAGGTCTCTAAGGGGGTTACAAAGGTCCTTGAACCTTCCTAGGCCTTAGAAAACCTCTTTGGAAGTTTTTGTAGCCTTTTGAAGGCATTTGGCAAAATTATAGAAATTTCAGTTTGAACTAAGAGGTTTTGGTTTGAACCATACTTATTGGTTCAAACTACAACTTACCAGTTTGAACCTAGTTTGAACCAGCAACTCCCTCAGTTTGAACCAGATGCTCTCAGGTGCATAAATTGAGTGCGCCAGTTCAAACCAGGGGCTCTAGCTCAAACCAAAGACCCCTAGTTCGAACCAACGCATTCCCCAGTTAAAACCAATAGGTCTTAGGTTCCTAGTTTTTTGTACAAACTGTGCACACTAGTTCAAACTAGAGGTCTCCAGTTCGAACTAGACACCCCAATTTAAACTAACACAAACTTATTTTTAAAAAATGATTCCAAATCAATGGATAAGTTCATTTGACAATTGGGGATGTTCTAAATCAATGGATGAGGCCTATCCTCGTCCATTATAAATAGAGAAGAGATCAAATGAACTCTCTAATGGTTCTTGCACAAATCTTAGGAAATCTTGAGAGGCTTTGCTCTCTAACTCTTGTGAACATCTCTTGTCTCTTTTATGAGCTTAGTATAGGAAAATCTACACCTAAGACCATTCTCTACTTTCTCTACTCTTGCTTTGGCAAATCTTCAAGAGGAAGGCTTTAAGGGTTGTCCAAGGAGAAACCCTAGTGAAGAATTTTATGGGAAGCCAAGGCACACTTGCTTAAGAAGGAGCAACCCACTAGTAAAGGCTCTATAAGCTTGAAGAGCCCACTAAAAGCATTGAGGATTATTAGTCGCACTAAGCTCAACAAGGAGCTACTCCAATTTGTGAGAAAATCAAAACCAACTTTCAAAGAGATAATATTTTCTTTTGGTATTTTTACTTATACTTGAGACCATTGCATTCTGTCGGAGACACCGGAAGGAACACCACACTCACCAAAGATACTAGGTGGTTAGCTTGTTAGGCAAGTAGTAGGTTTTATAATTTTGACCTTGAATGTAACCCTTGTCAATCTTAATAAAATTATTGTAGTTCAATGGTGAGCTTTGACAGTAGATGTAGGCCGTCATGCCGAACCATTATGTGTATTGTGTGAATACTTGTGGTTTGCCTCATTTACTTAGCATTATTAAGTTTATATGATCAAGCATTGCAAACTTTAGTACATTCTCACATACAATACATTTGAGCACTTTCATTTCCAAGCATAAAAACATTTAAGTGAAATACTCATTTGGTCAAGAGCACCGGGATTAATTCAATTAACAAGCTTAATAACAATTGAATTAAAGTAATTAAAAAGAAATTTAAATAAATCCTACTCACCCCCCTCTAGGATTAACACACAGAATTTCAGAAACATTAGAATGTGATTTAGAGACATACAAGTCTTAGGTTGTATGATATGATTTCGATAAGTCTGACATGTTAAAGAAGTTGGACATTAAGTTTACTTTATGATTTTGGGAAAAGATGTTTCATAGGATTGGGTTTTGTAGAAAACTCAAGTGTTGAATTATAGGAGAATCTATTTAGAGTTTGTTAAATGTTTGGAGTTAAGAGTTTACTTTTGGATAAGTCAACGGAAAACTTGGACGATTGATTGATGATTAACCCTTAGTGCTTATTTTTTAAAAGTCTAATATCTTAGATATGATTTGATTTAAGTTTCATATTATTATATAGAGATGTATTGTGTCCCAATTAAGGGTAGAGATGTAATCTCTTCAGTATGAGTTTGAATAGTTATTCCCACTAGGGGGAGCAATATTAATGCAGAGTATGCATACATCATTTATTATTTGAAAATTTATTAGGAAAGATTATGGAATGGTTGAATCAACCCAGAATATTCCTTTAAAAAATGAAAAACCACTAAAGACCTTTAGGGAGGAGTTATCCCACTTTCATATTTTTGGAAGAAATTATCCCACTTGGATATTTTTGAGAGGATTTATCCCACTTGCATGTTAATGGGAGGAGTTATCCCACTTGCACATTCATTAAGAAGAATTATCCCACTTGTATATTTTTTGGAAGGGTTATCCCACTTACATATTATTAGGAGGAGTTATCCCACTTACATATTATTAGGAGGAGTTATCCTACTTGGATAATTTTTTAAAGGAGTTATCCCATTTACATATTTTTTAAAGGAGTTATCCCACTTACATATTTTTTGAGGAGTTGTCCCACTTGCACATTCATTGGGAGGAGTGATCTCACTTACAAATTCATTGTGAAGAGTTATCCTATATGCATTTATCTTGGAGAATGTGATTCCACATATGTTCATTTATAAGAAAAGGTAATTGGCACTTAGGGTCAACTTAGTTGACAAATTAGGCTTGTCCAAATTCTATAGGAAAAGAAGAAGAAAACCCCCGAAACTATTCTAAATTAAGGCATGTAGGAGATTTAGAGGACTAGATTTATTTTAAGGGGAGAAAGTGTAACACAACACACATGTTTCATGTATTAAGTAGGATCATAAATGCAAAATTGATACTTAGTCATTTTGAGCATAGTTAATTTTGTATTCTAAGTTTATTAATGGTATTTTGACACGCATAGGTGAGTGAGAAAATTAGATTAAACATATAAAAGAAAAGAAGGCAAAAAAAAATCATGCACTTAACAAGTTTTGAAACTATCCAAAATAACAAATTTAGGGTAACTTTAAAGATAACCTTATTGCAAATCTAAATGAATTAGATATCAAACTATATACCATTGCAAATCTCTAGGAGTTTATGTTTTAATGCATTAAATAATGAGCAAATAAGAGTTTCCTAGAGGAAGTTATAATCGTTTTTCCATAAGGTGTCTATGCTGACAAGCTAACAGACCCATACCGGATTGATCCATATCATATGATCAATCTGACACTTCTTTGTTCTACATAAAATTGACTAGAAACATGCTGGACAGTCGGAAAAGACCATACAGACTTTGGATGACATGTTGAGAGCTTGTGTGATTGATTTAAAAACAAATTGGGATGATCACCTACCATTGATTGAATTTTCTTATAATAACAGTTACTAGGCTACCTTACAAATGGCTCAATTTGAAGCTTTGTATGGAAGAAAGTGCAGGACACCCCTATGTTAGGAAGAGGTTGGTAAAAAAATGTATTCAAACCGAAGTTGGTTTAGGTGACAACTGAGAAGATCAAAGTTATCCGTGAAAGATTGCTTGTTGCTTAGAGCAAACAAAATTGAACATAAGGAAATGTCTTTGACTAAAACTACGATTCTACATTTAGACTATGAAATGTGAACCAATGATTGGTAATTTCAATTCCTTTGAACAAATAAAAAATCCCATGATATGAAAGATCATAAAAACTATGAATTATGAAAAACTAATTGATGTATTGATCATATGTGATTTATATGAACAAGTTATTAACAATTGAATATGAAATGTGAATGTATTATGATCGAAACTTATTAAACCATGAAACCTTCTTTTATATGCCACGAGAGCTTTTTTATTGACTATTGATATCCTTTGATATGTCTCAATAGTTTATTGAACTTTGAAATGTTATTGAATCTTTGAATTATTGAACTCTCTTTAGGCCTTAAACTTTTGAAATATGATTAAACCGTTTAAGACCTTCCATTGAGTCATAATAATGGAATATTGTTTTAGGACCTACCATTGGGTCATAACAATGGTAAAGTATAGATAACCACACCAGAAATTGATATAGGGGCCTACCATTGGGTTGCAACAAGGGAGAGAATATAGTTTTGGGACTTTCTATTGGGTCATAATAATGGAATATTGTTTCGGGACCTGTCATTGGGTCGCAACAATGGTATAATATAGAGGACTACACCGAGAATCTATATAGGGACCTTCCATTGGGTCACAACACTAGATATGATATGATCTTTGGGACTTACCATTGGGTCTCAATAATGGTAAAGCTATTTGGGACTTTTCATTGGGTCGCAACAATGGAGATTGTTATTCAACTGTTGTATTGATCCATTAAACCCATTTGAATATTATTTTGGGACCTACCATTGAGTCGCAATAATGAAAGTTATTGATACTGATTTGGCTTATACCTTTCCTTCATTTAAAACTATTGAACTTCATTGGATATAGTTTTGGGATCTCCCATTGGGTTGCAACAATGGAAAACAATGATTGAATCTTTGAAATCTACTAAGAAGTGATATAAACTAATAAAAAAGACATTGACCAAGTCTAAAAGAAAATGAACTATGCGGTATGAATGTATTCAAAGCTTAATGATAAGTGAATGAACTATTGATAAGAAGAAAAAGTGACTAATTCTAAAAATGAAAGATGGCACACTTATCATTACATTGTGACACATATTCATTTGTTTTCCATGATATTGATTATGGTTATTTTACTTATTTATTTGTATCCATGGACTGATATGTTATTGCTTACTATAAAGTTTCATATTATTATCCATGCTTATATTATGTAAGAGAAACATATGTACAAGTTATATATGTTATCATTTGGATATAGTTTGCATTTATTCTTGTTGAACTCATCAAACTACTCTAATTGGTACAAGTTATGATATTACATGATGGACTGATGATGTATGGAGTAATTCATGCTAGGTGGGGTTAGTTGAAAGAGACAAGATGAAGACTTTATATTTTAATGTCTTATTATTTTTATTCGGATGAATGTAATAAATGTCTTTATGATAGATTATGATGTAATGGACACTATATGAATTTTGGACTCCCACCTTTTATTGAGAGTATGTGAACAATGGTTCTTTAGTTTTATGTACTTGGTTATATGAATGTTGATATTAGATGGTTATTTTTCTGCTACGTAGTTATGTGAATGAATAGGACCATTATAGTTTGTGGTATTTATGTTTTCGTTGCACATTATTACAGATAGAATGGTTATGGTAATGTATATTACGCTTTTGCATGTAATTGGATGTAATCGACTATGATATGGATAAATAACTTTATTGGATATCGAATATGGATCGAATGTTAATGTAACGATCCAAATCTGTAGCCGCATACAGACTATATCTAAGTTTAGGTTCGGGAGTGTTACATAACTAGTACATAAAACTAAATAATTCAAAATAAAACTCTTGAAATCAAAAAGCATGAAGACCTTATCAGTTTAATGTCGAGGCATTTCCGAAGACACTGTCCTATATGGTATTCGTTTCCCTCTAATTGGCATAGCAGGGTATAGTAGATGACCATCATAGGATTCAACAACATAGGCTTTTCTAACCCACACAGTCTAAGAAGTCCTTAGTGAATGACAATGAATGTGGTTCAAATCCAACTAAGTACAACTCGAGAACTCTTGATCTTGGTTACAAAACAATACCAAAAATATTTTGCAAAGAAAACACAAGAGATGTTCTTAAGTCCCTTTAAAACCATGTCCTATATTTATAGATTGTGATGAAAAGCTACTTTGGAGATGTGTCTATAGATATTTAGACATCCTTTGGTCATTAAAAGTTACACATAAATATCTATAGACACATCTTGCATCTCAACAGAAAACCCTATGAACAAATCTTTAAGTTCATAGAAAAATTTTTACCATTCAAAAATCTTGAGCAATCAAATTAGAGTTTGAGCACTCGAAGTGGTGTAGTTCAAGCACTCGAAGTAGTATAGTTAGAGCACTCAAACTAAAGTTTGATCGCTCGAACTGTTGTATTTTGAATCTTCAAAATACAACAAAGAGTTCAACAGCCAAGGCCAAGGGTGAGTTCTTGGGCCCACCAACAAACCTAAGGTTGCATATGTTTTGTCAGAATGTGTCAAATAAGAAGTGGAATCCAACAAAAAAATCAAAATTTTTGATCATTTCATTTGAAATATTCCCTAAAAACAAATGAGAGAAACAATGCAGCATGATCGGATAATCTTGAAAAAAATTCTTGATAATCGAAATAATGTTCTGTCCAAGATTTGGTGTCTAGGATGGTTGGTGTCCAAGACACCAGGGGGATGTCATATGGAATAAAATGGGTGGGGGTTAGATGAAATTTCAAATTCCCATCTATTTTATTCCATATGACGTCCTTTGGTGTCCTGGACACCAAATCCTGGACAGGACATTTGCTCCTGACATTTAGATTTTCTCGACAAAAGACACAGCTGACTAGCTAAGCAATTCTCATATGAAAAGGAGCAGCCGATATGCAACAGTAACAGTGGAACTGTGTATAACCAATTTTGTGACTTGGGTTGGTAGTAGTCCCCACCATGATATGTACTATGGGATTAAGAATGCTTTCGTCGTACCCACTTAAATATCAAGAAGCACAAATGCATTGAACAATGAGACTTTTTTATTTTTTATTTTTCACAGGATTTACATTCGGTGAATTGATGATGATTGGGTCAAGTCTTCTGTTAAAGTTTAGTTCACATTTGCATACATAAAGAAATAAAATGTAAGATTACAAACAATGGTCCCTGTTTTGATGTTGATTTGTGCAATGTTGAAATGCTGAGATCAACGCCATGATATTTTTCCTATATATATAAGAAAAAGAAGTAAGATCAACATCAAGAACAGGACCATTTGAATATATATGTATATATATAGGAAATTTATATAATAAATAAGGACCCGTTTGCTGGACAATGTGTGGTAAAGGACAAAACTAGATAACCCAATAATCTAACACGTGGCAAGCTTAAGTGGAGTCTCCAAAGGGGTTTTTCATGATCATTCATGGCAACCGCTCATGTGGCATATTCAGTTAAACAACCCCCTTTACTCGCCAGCTGATGTGATATGGGCCATTGAACATATGGCTAACATAAAGGATTACTTTATAACATGGTTTGCTGAGTCTTTAGGCTGACTCATTGAATTGGTCGAGTTGAGACAATTATAATGTTTAGTGAGTCGAGTCATGCTGTTGACTCCAATGTATACTTGATTCATCTGAGTCAAGTAACTGATTTAGTTGACTCCTTTGATTTGGGCCGATTCATGTAGCTTGATTGAGTATTGACAATTTTATTTATACATGAAAATAAAGAAATATGATTTGGTTCAATTCATGCAACTTGATAGTCTTGACATTTTTGTTTATAGATGAAAATAAAGAAATATAAACATTAAAACAAGAACCCTAAGCCAACTTATAACACAATAACAAGCTTAATTTGTATTTTGTTATTAGGTGTCCGTTGAATGGTAGTACTTTCTCTTTAGTTTGAACTTTAGAATTTAGTTACATCACAATCTCGACCTTTGGTAGTTTGTATGATATATTGTTGGATTTTCAGATTATGATAATATAAAATGTTCATATTTATCATAAAAATGGAATAGTTGATTTAAATACTATTTATAACTTTTTAATAAAAGTAATTGTATTTATAAAATCAAAATGTTAGTGACTCTCCGAGTTAACTCCAATGACTCCGTGAGTTGAATCAATTCCTAAGCTATCCGAGTTGAATAAAAATTCAAGTCGGTAAAAGTTGCTTTATGATGTACCATCTAAATTAGGAAGGGAAAGGATCTCCAACACTCAATTTGTCTATCCCCCAAACACACAAAAGATAGGGTGTATAACATTAAAACTGTAAAAACAATTTTTAAATGAAAAAATACGTACCCATCAAAAAGTAAAAATAACCCAACAAATTTGTATTTTCCACATCTTTTGGGGCACTTGACACATTTCAGAGGATGACACACTTTACCACACTTCAAGCTGTTATAGACTTACAATTTCAACTCGTTTTTCACCACTAGAATTCCTCTAACAACTTCGACCTTGTTATCATTCAAAGTTTGCCAAATGTCCGCACAAAGCCAGCCCTGACAAAGCTTGCTCCACGATAATTCAGAAGATATTGCGACCCACTTTGCAAAAACCACCATCCCAATTCCCACACCCAACAACCCACGTTTCCTTTGAATCCATCCACGCTACTCACGTAGTACTACCTCTTATTTCTTCCATTCATATTCATAACCAGGGGTGGATCCACATAAGGGCAAAGGAGAGGGGAAAGAAGAACATGTTCAGTAATGGCAAAACGTAGGGACAGGGGAATAACACTCCCCCCCCTTCCCCTTGAAATTCATAAAAAAAGGGAAGAAAATGTTCTGTGATGACAAAGTGCTGTACTGTTTATGGTCAATTATAAACTGACACATGTTGTGTTGGGTGTTAAAAAAAGTATTCAAGTGTAAAAAAGGAGACACCAAATTAAAAAAATGCATCATGTGTCAATCAATAGCACACTTACATAGGCCCGTGTCAACACAGAACAAGCACATGCGAAAGATCATGTTAACCAAATTACTCAATTGGTTAAAGAAGTTTATGATGACCGATAGCTCACAAAGGATTGTGTATCTGCCTCCCTTAAAGAATGCTAACCCCTGTTGGGCGTCAGGGGGCGGACACATCAGCACCGAAAAGTGATAAGCACCCACCAAAAAGTGTAAATCACTTTTTGGTGTTGATGTGCCTGCCTCTTGACACCCAATGGAGGTTAGAGTTTTAAGGGAAGCAGACAATCCTTCCTCCCTATAGACATATATTGAATTTTTATTTTTATTTTTTTATTTAGTAGAAGAGAGGAAAGGTATTATCAGAAGGGATTATGTATATATTGAATCTTAAAAAAAAACAGTAAATGTTTTGTGATGAAAAAGTCTCTATGGTGTCTCTAATGAATTATAAGCTGACACGTATTGTTTTGGGGGTAAAATTGTCCAAAAAAAATTCAATTGAAAAAGTAAGTTGTCAAAAACAGACACCAAATGAAAAAAAACACGTCATGCGTCAATTAATGACATTCTTACAAGGTCTGTGTCAACACAGACAATCATTCTTCTTTGTCTTTGCTTTCAATGATATATTGGGCCAATTTTTTTTCCATTGGGCCAAGCCGCTATATTTTTCTCTCCTCTAAACCAAGATTTTTCTCAATCGTGTAGGTACAATATCTTCTTTTCCTTTTAATTGTTTTTGTTTTTGTTTTTAAAGAATGATTGTCTGTGTTGATTTTTTGTCTAGGATTGTGGAGATGAAACGTGGAAAAAATGGGCAAAAATTTGAAATTTATTCTAACCCACCCAAATTCCTATCCATTTTCTTCCACATGTCATCCCCACGGCCTTGGACACCAAAATCTTGGACAAAATACATGTTTCATTCCTTTCATTAATAGAACTCTAGTTGCTTCCCTTATCTAACACATAAATGCAACTTAAATCCATGGTATAACTTATTAAATCGAACACAAAAAGCAGATTAAAGACCAAAGAGAATTAGAGATCCAAATAAGATAGCTCTCTAATAAGAGATTGGAATATTGATTGATCTTATGAACAATCATAGATAAACATTATTGTTAGATTTGAATACGAAAAAGAAAAGAAATGGAAGATCTAAAATGAGATTTTGAAACGGAAACTATCTATTACAAAGTGATGAATGAAGGGTTCACATCATCAGCAGCCTGAATGGAAAAGTAACATGCTAGTTCCCGCCAAGGGAGTGACACTATTTGGCAAAGGGTGTATTAATAAATGCACATGTACATATTTATTATGCGTTGACAGTAATACTTGCTTATGACCCATATATTTCAGTCAATATGATTTTGAATGGATAGATGTCACACCACAACCAATCAATTCATTAAATATGGCCTAACAAATGTGTTTAGGTTAATACACGTGGGTCAAATGAGGGAATTATTATGGCAAATGCACAATAAATAAGTAGTATTTATTGCAATATACCCTTTGTTAGGCATTGGTCACATCCTGAGCAGAGATTGGGTGGTATTTATTCAATTAGACTAGAGATTATGTGAACTCGGAGAATACACCCTTTGTCATGTGCATCATGTCATCCGCTGCTTAGTACTAGTGTGATATACACTAGTTGGTTCTAGCATGATAATAGTCCATTCAAATTGGAGATGATTCAAACGCATGGACAATGGCCGATCCTTTATTTAAGACACGTAAATAGGCATGACAATTCGTGTTGGTGGGTTAGGTGTCGTATTGAGTTAAGGGTATATGATTATATGGGGCAACCCGAATACAACCCATTTATTAATCGTGTTAAGGGTATACTAGGTAGATGATTGGATGAATGATTGTTTAATCAATTATATCGAGAAATATGTTTTTAATAGATCATCAAATACTTTTAGAACATGAGGCATCATTACGGACAATTGCCACTATAATTGTATATGAATTTTTAGTGGGCAAATATTTTTTGTATATGATTTGTATATAGTTTTAAATGACTTTTTAATGAGAATTATTATTTTTGAGTAAATGATATGCACTTTAGTATATTTATACATTTTTTAAACTAAATGTTTTTACTTGCCCCCCTTCCAGAAAATCTTGGCTCTGCCCCTGTCCATAACCCTTTCCTACTCAAAACCTAGACCTTCTTTGCCTTTGATAGTTTCTATACCGCTACCTACTTACTTTCCTCCACCTTCCCAGCAATCATCTAGCCACAACTTACCTCATTCCTTTCTAACTCTTCTTTCCCTTTATCCAACCAAACACTACTTTTTTCCTTCTCTATCATCACTTATTCCCCGAACCCCTCTAAAAGAGTTTTGGGGACCTCTTTTACTTTCTCTATTAGATCAAGTTGTTAGAGGTCTTAGGTGTTCTAGCTTCAATTGGTTAGACCATCCTATGACCGAGACTCCGATAGGGAATAGTCACCATCGATGGATAAAATGTTTAAGTGATGCAATGGGGTTCATTTCATGTTTTCTTTTCTTACAGTGTTTTCTTGATGGATCACTCATCTCCAACTTCTATGGATTGACTTAAACAAATTTGGAGATCTGCAACACACATGTGAGCTTGGCAGCCAGGCACTACAGAACCACACCTCACTCACCAATCTTGATGTGTAGCTTGGATGTTGGTCCCAGCTAAAGTTTTTATCATAAGGTTAAATAATTCTAGACTACATTAACATGCAATGATTGTCTACAGTGCAAACATATTCACAAATTAAAAAAATTCCTACCCAAATTTGTTTGGAATTTTAATTTTTTTAAAATTTTTTGAATACATGTTGTGTTTTAAGAACCAATGGATGTTAATGAATTTTAACTTCATGTAGATAATCCAGACTGGGACAAGTGCTAGTGGGCTATGAACACTCAAGATTTTCCCCTACATCTTTTTTTTTTTCCAATCATATATGTGCATCTGTTAATGTATATTCACCTTCATTGTGGTCTAAAAATCCTATTTCATAATGGCAAAGATTTATTTATTTTTTTGAAGCCTTGTGTTAAAATTGTAACCCTTCTATCGAAGGATCTTGGGATGCAATAATAATCATGAAATAAAAGTAAACACAACAAGAATACCACAAGCCATCGATTTACATAAAAAACCTCAAACCAAAGAAACACCATGGAGCCACTGAAACAATTACACTATTATTAAAGAATGATGTGTTTTAAAACCCTTTACAATCTTACAAGCTCTCACAAAAAAAGCACTCTCTTTTATTCAATAACTCACTCTCTCACAAGTTCTCACAAAATTTCCTCTCTTGTCGCCTTAGACGTTCAAACATATATATTTATACCCAAGGAATTTAGGGTTAATCAAACTCCCCACAAAAGTACATTTTTGTCCGCCTGTATGCGTGTGAGACTCTTTTTCCACGCTTGGATAGTTCGATCGATTGAGCTACTTTTTGATTAATCAAAATGTGCTTTGGCCAATAGTCTTCCTTAATCAATACAATGGTTCTTTGATCTATCCAAAATTTCAGCATTTCTCTATTCGATTGATCTAACCATGTTCAATCGATTGAATAGTTCCTGGTTCAGATGAACCCATTCTACTTGATCGATGGAAGCCCATCTTAATCGATCGAACAATTCAATCCGACTTGAGATGATCCCCCGGCCCTACTTGGTTCTTCAGTAACATCAGGCTCCACAATCAACAATCTCCCACTTGGAGCCTGGTCACAACCTTCTTCGACGACTACCTGCTCCACGTATGAAGAGACTTTTTCCCTTGTGAAATTTTTACTACTCAGATCCATTATCCACATGCTTAAAGACTGACTAGAACTTTGCACAACTTTAATTTCTCTATTGTGACCACCTTGGTTTACATGTCTGTGGGATTCTCACATGTGAATCTTCGCTAGTTTCAACACCTTGTCTTCTAGGAGTGACCGTATGAAGTGATACCTCCTATCAATGTTCTTGGTTTTGGCATGAAAGGCTAAATTCTTTGCAAGATGAATGACATTGACTATCATTGTAGAGTGTGTTATTCTCTTGCTTCTTACCCAACTCTTTAATCAAGTTTTACAACCAAATCATCTCGTTGCTTGCTTCTGTAGTAGCAATGTATTCCGCTTCTATAGTAGAAAGTGCAACTATCTTTTGTAGTTGTGATACCTAGCTTACTGTTGTATTTCTCAATTTGAAGATATACACTATTGTGCTTCTTCTTTTATCAATGTCACCCATTAAGTTTGAGTCAACATAACCTTGTAACTTAATCTCTTACCCTTCAAAACATAATGTTGCGTTAATAGTACCTCTTAAGTATCTTAAGATCCACTTAACTATCTCCTAATGCTTCTTCCTAGGTTTATTAAAAAACCTACTCACAACTCCCACTACCTGAACATTGTTTGCCCTTGTACTGACCATGGCATACAACAAACTACCAACATCTTACTCATATGGGACCTTGGACATGTATTCTTTTTCCTATTATGTCTTAGAAGAATCTTCTGTGAAAAGTTGAAGTGACCAACCAGTGGGGTACTAACTAGCTTAGCATTCTGCATGTTAAACCTGTTCAACATCTTTTCAACATATCTCACATGAGATGACTTCAATGTATTAGTTTTCCTATCTCTAGCCATTCTCATTATGAGAATCTATTTCGCAACACCGAAATCCTTCATCTTGAATTCCTTTGACAACTTCTTCTTCATATTATTTATCTCATATATACTTGATTTTTCAATAAGCATATCATCTACATAAAATAGCAGTATGATATAACCATTATCAAAGTTCTTATAGTAGCAACAATGTTTTACATGACATCTTCTAAGGCCATCATTTGACACAAACCTGTCAATTTTGAAGTACTATTGTCTTGGTGTTTGCTTCAAACTATAGGAACTTTTGAGTTTACACATAATTTTTTCTTGTCTTTCAACAACATACCCTTGTGGTTGATGCATATAGATGTCTTCTTCTTAATCACCATGGAGAAATGTCGTTTTCACATCTAACTGCTCAAGGTATAAATCTTCTACTAACACAATGCTTAACACTATTCTAATTGTGTTCATCTTAACCACAAGAGAAAATAATTCAAAATAATCAATATCCTTCTTCTTTTGACATCCTTTCACAACCAGTCTAGCTTTGTATCACATACTGCCATCATGTTTCTCTTTCAACCTATAAACCCACTTGTTATCCAATGCCTTCCTTCATTAAGGTAATAGAACTAAATCCCATGCCTGGTTTGATATCAAGGATTTCATCTCCTCATCCATGACATGCTCCCACTTAATTCTTATTTCCACCTGCAATGTTTCATCATAATATTCAAGTTCACCACCATCTATCAATAATAAGTAATACAACAAAGGAAAAAAATGCTATGTTGGCTTAGGTGGTCTCAATGACCTTCTTAGTGCAATTCTACCTGTAGATCTTCATATAGCATTTCAATTTCATCGACACTTTGGACATCTTTTTTTTTTTTTTTAATTTCTAACTCCAGATACTCTTTTTTATCTGTTTATACGTTTTTTTTTGTCCTTGTACATGACATTCTCATTGAGTACAACATTTTTACTTCTAATGATTTTTCATTTTTCTTCTTCCCAAAACCGGTAGCCAAAATCATCAGAATCATATTCAATGAAAATGCATTTCCTAGATTTTGCATCTAGCTTGTTTTTTATTCTCAGGATCACTATGGATTTAAGAGATACAACCAAACACCCTTAAATGTGAAAGATTTACCTTTTTTCTAGTCACTGTAGGTTAGCACATGCATACTTGCATATTTGTTTGATTTTGTGTGTTTCCCTATGTTTGTTTTAGAATCCATGATAGGTTAATGTTATTTAATATGTTCTTGATTGATTTTGAGTTTTAAAAAGAAAAGAGATCATATCCATGAATGTGAATTTTCAACCCTTGTTTAGGTTCATCTCTTTGTAATCTTGCTTTTTTCTTATAATTTTCATGTTAATTCATGAAATTTATTATGTTGAGAAGCTAACCTTGGGAATTCAATCTAGGGATTCACCCAAACCCTTTGGCCAAAAGAGGTTTTAGTTGAATTCATGGATATCCTCTTAAGAGATGCATAAAGGTGAAGAAATATAATGTGCATTTCGTTGTGTGATTATGCGATTCATGATGAATGTGAAAATGTGAGAGTGAATATGTGATTTTAAGTATTCAGTATAAATTAAACTCATCCCAATAAATAAATCTGTAAAGAGCATGAAGATGATCAAATTGAGAAAATTTTTGGATGTTCCACATGACCCAGTTTGTCACCCGACTTTGGACTCAATTTAGACCTTTATATGGCCAAATTTGAGTTTGGACCTAGAAAGAGAAGTTATAGAAAATTGAGTAAGCTTTCTAACGCAAAAACAATTGACTTAATTCAAGTTTTATAGATTTCATCGCCAAAAAACCAAGGAACATGCTAAAAAACTCGAGCTTAGGGGGTGTGGTCCTAGGTAAGCCCGCCAGCTAGGTCAGTAGTCCTACCTATGCTGTAACCCCTAAAACCTCTCTTGTATGGTCCTATAGAGGACCACACCCCTCAGAAACGAGGTCCTACCTAGGACTGCCGACCTGAGAAACTCTTGGGTGTTGTCCTAGGTAGGACTACTGGCTGGATCCGGTCCAATAGTCCTAGGTAGGATCAACCCCCCTCTTGGGTCATGCAGGCTAGACTTGGTCCTTCCTGGGTGTTTTCCCGTGGACCCCAATGTTTTGTCCATATCGAAAAGTTGCCAAATATTACTCTCTAAAGTCCCATGGTCTAGATTTGTGAAATGTGTAACGTACCCAAGTGGTTTATTGAGAGTCGAGTGAAGTGACGAAATCGAGATTTCGCAATGTATATAGAACTCAAGGTAGCCAATAGTAATGAACTTCCATGGATTTTTCCTAGGGAAATTTCTCTTTCTTTTATGTGATAACGCATGTGTAAAATCCGTCGAATTAATAAAGTAAACTGAGACTTTAAACGTATTATCATTCCACACACCCAAAACATCAACTCATGGCAGCATAAAATAATGAAACACTCTCCCTAGAGAGAGACTCAGGTGTCATTTAATGGTACCATGTGAGGGGCTTTGATCCCTAATTTCGGGTCACCTAAGTGGCACATTCCCAGACCGTCGGGCACCACCATTTATTTTGATTTCAGATGAAAGAATTAGTATGCAACCATACATAGTACGGGTAATTTGGGCGCCTAACACCTTCCCTAACCGTAATCGAACCTTCGAAATCTAGTTAGACCATGCTTAGTTGATTTTAGGGGCTCCTCTAGAGAATACCCTAAAAAGGTGTCCAACCACACCTCATTGATTGGTGGCGACTCTAAACCCTAATAAAATCTTAGACAACATTCCTACTTAACCCCCCATCGTCTTGTACCCCTTCTATAACACCCCGCATCTACTTTTAGTAATTTTAGAAACATAAACCTGATACTGTGTTTATTTATGATGCACCATATGAATATAAGCAAAATAACTAATTTTAGTCATTTTGGGACCTAAATATGTCTTAGGAATGAATAAGGAAGGAATGGTGGCAATTGGATGTGATCCGGAGTCCCAAAGGGGAAAAAGCTAGAAATCTGCCTATCATGATTAATCCTTGAATGGATGATCAATCATGACCATGATTGATCACCAATGCAATGATCAATCCTGGACCCATGATCGATCATCAACTTTGATTATAGGCCTCAGGATTTTTTCTTAGAAAAATTCTAGTAATGCATGATCGATATCCATGATTGATCATCACCCAGAACAATCCCCAAAGCCATGATCGATCATGCTTAAGCAAATTTGAAATTTTAGGATTTGTGCCAACAAGTGATTTTGCTCCAAATTCGTGTGAGAACCATTGGTGTTGAGATAAAATATTTGGGTTATCCTATTTAAATGTAGAAACATAAAAAAAATAAAAATTAAAAAAGAGAGAGAGAGAGAGAGAAAAAAAAAAAAAAAGAAAGGGGAAATTGAGAGGTTTGGGGAGAAAGGGGAAGAAAATCCCTAATTTAGCAAAGGTAACCATGAGAGATTTTGTTTGGTTTTGAAGTTTTTTTCTAGTTTCTCAGTAGATCTTATTGTTTATGGTGTTTTATTCCATTAATCTTTATTGTAGGGAAAGAGTCTTTGAAGGATTCCTTGAGGAGAATCCAAAAAGGAAAAGGAGCCTTGCAAGAAGATATAATGGAATCAAGAAGAAATAATGATAGTAAGTAGTTATACAAAGTGTACACATCTTTTTTCTCTTAGGATCCTAGATCTATGTTTCCTAAACTATTGATTTAAGTTTTAGGATTTGAACTCTATGGATTTTAAAGTTAAGTCATGAAAAAATAGGTTTATTTAATATATTTATGAGTTTTCCTTACTAGAACATCATAGATCTTTGTTTATCTCTATGATTTACAAATGATTCCATGTTCTACGTGATAAGATCTTGAAAATATCTATTGAAAACTATGATTTCCATCTATTGGGAGGTTTTAGATTACCAAGTATGTTTATCTAACGATTTTTACTCAAGAAGAATTATAAAATTGATTTCTATAGATCCTCATGAGATTTAAAGTATTTTGGAAACTAACTTTATTTCATACTTGTACGAGAATTGAAAATGTATTTGAAATTCGTAGTTCCTTATGTTTCTTCATAGAAGAGTTAAGCATCCCATGTTTTGTATCAAAAAGGAATTATATATATAATTCTGTGATTGTGAACTATTTGAAGGTAAGAGTTATATGACTATTATTTGGTATCTTTGATCATGCTAGTGAGTAAATTGCTTAATGTTACATGCATATTTGCCTATGTTAGTGAGTAAACTGCATAATAATAATTCATCGTGGATTATGCTAATGAATGCATTACATAAGACCATATGAAATGAATCTCTTATTAGACTTACATGTTGAATGAAATGAATGTCTTGCATTTTGTTATATGAAATGATTGATCAGATTTATATATATTCAGAAAAGTGAACGTATTACACATTATCATGTGAAACAAATCACTGATCTAATTCACATGTTTGAAGGAATTAAATGTATTGCACATGGATATATGAGATGAACTCCTTATTGGACTTATATGTTTAGAAAGAAATGAGTGTATCATTTATCATTTTATGAAGTGAGCCTCTCATCAGACTTGAGTGTTTAAAAGGCCCTACCATTGGGGATATAATACAATTGTAATGCATTAAAAACGGTCTTACCGTTGAGGATATAATACAATGATACTATGTTAAATTGGTTATACCATTAGAGATGTAATACAATTGGTATAAGACCCCGCCCCCATTAGAGAACATTTAGAAACAAATGAAAAATGATGGTGATAAGTGATGAAAATAGACAATCCAAAAGAATGGATGAGTAAGCATTCTAATGAATGAATGAGACCCTTCCATCACAGAAAAATATAATAGTAACCATTTGAAGAAATGAATGAGTAACCATCCATACAGATTGGACGAGTAACCATTCTAAGGAATGGATGAGGCCCTTCCATTAGAAAATAAGATGTAGTAAGTAATTCAAAGAAATTAACGAGTAACCATCTAAACAAATTAGATGAGTAACCATTCAATGTAATGGACGAGATCTTTCCATTAGGGAATAATATGATGGGAACCATTCAAAGAAATGGACAAGTAACCATCTAAATGGATTGGGCAAGTAACCATTCAATGGAATGAATGAGACCCTTTCATTAGAGAATAATATGATGGCAACCATTCAAAGGAATGGATGAGTAACCATTCTAAGGGAATGGACAAGGCCCTATTGTAAAGAATAGTGTAAGACTAACCATTCTAAAGGAATGGACGATGCCCTATTATTAGGGAATAGTGTATGGATAACCATTCTAAGGAATGGATAAGGCCTTATTACTAAGGAACAATGTGATGATAAGCCATTCAAGGGAATGGACGAGGCCCTACCATTGGAGAATAAGATGATGATGATGATGTCTTCTCATAAGGTAAATTAAGTGAAATTGTATATATCTTGATAAGAAAGATAAAGTAGATAAGTTCTAAAAAGAAAGTGAAAAGCGTACATGAAAATGAGAAAGAGAAAGTGTATAAGATTAGAAAGAAAGAAAAATCATAAAGGTTTGTCATGAAATGAATTGTGCATGCATTGTTATGAGATGAATTATAACTAGTTGTTATGAAATGAATCATACATGTTTAGCCATGAAATAAATTATATATATCTACTAAGCAATGGATCATATATGTTTGTCATATAAGGAATTGTACATGTTTACATGAAAAGAATCGTACATGTCTCATCATGGTAATAAAATTGTACATCATAAAAAAGTGGAATTACATATGCTTAAATGTGAAAATAGAATCATACATGCATTTGGTATGAAAGTGAGGTAGTAGAGATACATGATAGGAAAGTGAATGTAAATACTTTGTTATGGAAATAAATCCATAAACGTAGAGGTATGAAAATGAAAGATCATGTTTAATGATATAAAGATGAAAATGCACAAGTTAATGATGAAGTAAACCTTTACATGTTAATTATAGAAAAAATAATAATATAAGATTTGGTAAAAATATTTAGTACTTAAGCTTTATAAAGAATATGAAATCACATAAGTTGACAAGAAAATGAAAATGCGTAAGCTATGAAAAGATAAGAGACATTGCGTAAGTTGTGCTATGCAAGGTAAATTATGTTAGTCTTGGTAAATGCTTGTAATTAAGTTTTATGCACTGATTTGGCATCTTGATTTCAAAACTATATGATAATTTGTAAATTTAAGTGTTCACGCCATGTTTGATCCTATTCCATTGTATGTTTTATATGTTTACTTACAAATCCATCAAGCTCACCCATGTAACAACATTTTTCAAATTAAAGGTTTAGAGATTGCAACACTTTGGAATGTGTGGTTATTGAATGAAGGGCTTTGTGAAAACCAGACATTTAGTTTTTACTTAGCCACTCAAATTCTAAACCTTGTAATAGTTAATTGAAATTATGTTAAACTATGAATAGTTTGATTTTCTAGATTATGCTATGGATTGAATATGATGTATTAGGATTTGTTTTGATTGAGAGGTTGTGATTCCTTATAATAATAGAAATTACTAGAGATTGGATAATTTGAATGGATGATGATTAATTATTTCTGCTACACATCTAGAAATGATAATAAACAAATTAATATTGTTTTCCATTATATATTTAATGATTAAAGGAAAGAGTAATTGGGTTGTGACTAAATGAATGAAAGCCCTATATAAAACTATTATGGAATTGTGGCAAAAGAAAGAAAAAAAATATAGAACCATGTGACATGAAAAAATAAAGAATCCAAATGTCACATTCTAGGTTTATAACCCCAAAGAGGTCAAAATTTGGGCCATGACATCTTCACTGAAGGGTTTCCTAAGAGCCACGTGCTCGCCACAAGGTGGGATGAAGCCGGTGACCCCCAACCCCCCCTCCCCCCAGCTGAGGCGCTCACAGGCACACTTTGCATGTTGCACATATGCATCATCACAAGTGCATGTGCGGTGGATGTATGGCACTAGTGAGTGTGCATGACTTGAGTGCGATGGTGCTTGATATTTGGTGCATGGTGTGGGCGCAGGTGTGTGGTGTGTAATGTGGCACATGTGGCATTAAACAAATATGTAGGTGTATTCAAAATCTCTTAATGAAGAGTCGCAACTCTTCAGAGTGACTCTTATACATTATAACCAGAGTATAGAAAGACAATTCTTCATTAAGAGCTGTCATATGAAGGGATCCTTCATGTGTCTATTACAGACACTTAGATGCGACCTTGCATAACAAAGTCACAATCATTGATTAAATACACCCATACCAAATCTATAAATAAAAGAGTTTTACACTTGTTTTAGACACAGCAAATCATCTCTCTTCTCTATTTTTTTTTCTGCAAAAATGTCTATATTCTCCATTCTCTCTCACAAAACAGAGTTCAATTTTAGTACTTCATCAAGTGTCAAGGGTTGATTTTCAGTACTGTAAACCGCCAATGAACAGCACAACGAACAGCTTGGGCCCATTTTCTTCTTCAACAAGAACATGTAAAGGGCGAATATCGTTGTAATGACAGCATGTACCATGACAAGGGAGTTATTATTCTACATCTTGTATAAAGTTACATAAAATTTTTTTAACAAATTTGACTTCGAGGAAATCTTCATCTGCCTCCAACTGAAAATCCTTCGCTTTTCTTGCGCCTAACGGTTTTTCCAATAGTCTTTCACCGAAGCAGAACATATTCCCTTGAACGAGTTAAAATGAACTTTACCTATAGCTATAACTGGAAGATTCTCCCACTCAAAGAAGACTTCAATGTTTTCCAACCAATCTGTGAATTCATTTGTGGAACATCAACTTCAGTCTCCAATTGTCTTGTCAAGAGCTCAAACAATTCTATCAATGAAGGACAAGTTGTTACCTTCATTGGTTACTTCTTGGTGTCATCATTCTCACCTCAATCGTATCTCATTTTCAACTGTATAAGCTCAACTGTTTTTGTATTACTGTTGGTGCAATGTACCAGCTCCCCTTCATCGAGCAACCAAATCTCGGTGGAAATAAAGTGCTTCAAGAAGGATAAGAGAGAGCATAAGAACAGATTCAATAACTTGCTCTACTACCATATGATGCAGATGATAAAAAAGGACAACAGAATCACCCCCGATAATAAAAGATGCATAAAGGTTACGGTAGGCTAATGCTTTACTAAACAAAGGGGCATTACCAACTCAAGTCTGCTACCATCCCATAAACAATCCTATTGTAACGTAGTAAATTTTGATAACTGTGGTGATGTTTCATATTCTCATGAACAACCTTAAAGTGACTGTTCAAATACCAAAGCAACTTCTTAGGAATTTGCAACATGCTTTGAACATTAAAATAGCATTTACTAACTGGTGAAATGAACTTTGACTTATGGGTGAGTCTGAACTTGAGCCTTGGAGCACATTTTTTTGTCAAAAAGTAGGCCTAACTAATTTTGGCTAGATGATACATTTTAAATAATAAGGAAAATTAACAAGTGATCTTGAAAATGTATCACATTAATTAATTTAAGATTTAAGTGCATACATCTAAAAGCTATATAATCGAAAGAACTCTACAAAGATAGAGCAGCAGAATAAATAATTTATAAAACACAACAAGAGAAATCTCCTTTATAAGTTTTGGTAGCACCTACAGCCGTTCTTTAGTCAATTTTATTGTGAATTTCATCACCTACAGTCATTCAATAATCATATCTTGAAAGACCTTTGTTTTCTGCATTAATAAAATTTAACAGTAACTTTCTTGTTTCCTGGTAAGCTTAATAGAGAGAGAGAACAAAACCAATGTATCTAGATTTCTTATGAACTACATAAAGCTCCATTGCCATTAATGGCTACAAGTTCTTATTTATCAAAGCAGTGAAATCATACAATTACGTAGAGGAGTGGCTATCATGACAGTTACTAATAAACTAGAATCCATAGGTATCAAAAAGATGCATACCAATAACATATTCCACAGTTAGGGAAAAAAGAAAAGAAATAACAAACAAATACAATTACACGAAGGGGACGTACAATTATTGCTAGTAAACTAGAATTTATAGAATCAAAGAGATGGAAATCAACAACTTCCATAGTTAAGAATGAAAAGAACATTTATATACAACCATAAAAAGAGATGATTAGTTGGCGATTCTGGATGTTGAAGGGATGTTTGAGAAGGGACTCTCCCTTTTGCTAGCTCTCATCTTAGTAGAAAGTGGATGTCCATGGGCCAGTTTGAAGGATAATACCTCTTTCTATTTTATAGTGCTTGTTGAGATCCGTGTTCCCAATTCTTGCAATTCTTTTTAGTGATATTTATTTGTGTCTATAAACAAACATGGATTATCCCACAAAATCCTTTCAAAATCACCCTTCCAAATGTATTTATTGTGCTCAGTGTGCTTTGGGAATGCAGCATGAACACTACAATCATACTCTACAAACGTAGCCAAACAACTCTTTTGTTACTTATAGCTCACTAGTGAACCTGTGCAAGTTCGCACAGATAATGAGTTAGGCTTGTATTTGTTTGAAAATTTTATTTTGTCTACTTGACTCTCTAAGATAAAAAGCATACTTTTTAAATTTTTTGTAATAAAAATAATAATAAAGTACAAAATAAAATTATTTTGTCCTAAATATGCTTTAAACCTAGATAATCATATATATTGTTTTAGTTGCTACATATGTTGTGATCCTAATTGTTTTGGCATAGCCCTACACCCCCCCCCCCCCACACACGTGTGGCAACAAAGAGAGATCGTGTGGAGCAATTTTGGAGCTAGATTATTTAATGTTTAATTAGAGCATTATTAGGATTTAATGTTATACATTATCTATTATTGCCAAAGACAGACTCCAAGAATGATTCACTATCCGATAGGCCACCAGACGCAATATGGTACGCAACTTTTGAGTCCCACAAGGGAATAGCCACATGTGTTGAGTATATTTTGGAGTCCTTATATAATTAGGAGTCTTTAAGTCAAAGGTGTACTTCCGTCACTTTTCTTTAGGCCAAATTTATAAGGTCAAAGCTTATCCGTTTAGGGCTGATTTTAGGACCATTTGAAAGGTTATTTAGTTACCTTTCCAATGGGACCAAAATCTGGAGAACCAGAAGTGATTTGGAGAAGTTATGGCCAAAATACTAAGGGGACATCAACAAGTGATGACAATAGGATTTAAGAGTCTTTTATCAAGTCCTAGTTAGATTAGAATTGGTCAAATCATGGGATATATATATAATACCCACCAAATTATGTTTTAGGACATGTTTTAAGAAATTAAAAAAATATATAAGATTTAGCATCCACGATTTGGAGCTCTTTCTTTCTCAAGTTTTTATACCAAAACTTGAACCTAGGTAAGGTTTTCCTAGGCTGTTGTGGGGTAGAGTTTTCTCTTCACAAGGGACTTTTCTTTCTTCTTCTTTTATCTCTTATTTCTTCTTCTTTCTTGTTATAGTTGTTGTTTCCTCCAAATCAGCCACTAAAGATCATTAAAGATCCTATCTTTATTGGGTTCTTGATCACCCAAAACCATTAAATCTTTGCAAGATTCAATCTTTCTTGAGTTTTTGAAAATCCCAAACCTATAACCTGATTTTTCCAACATCTTTTTGCTATTTTTCATTGTTCTAATTAAGAAGTCATTAAAGAACCATCAAGAATCAATATAGATTAGATTATTGAGTTCCCAAAGCTGAAATCAAATTTTCCCTCTTTCCCATAGCTTTCCATCACTTAAACAACTTCACCTTTCTCCTTAACCGACTGCATACCCTACTTATAAATCCCCTTACTAATTTCTCATTCAAGAAACCTATCTTTTGACCCTTGTTACCTTGCCTTATGACCTTGATCAATCCCTGCTATAAAACCTTCCCTAAAACCCCATGATTGCTGATTTATAGTTCTTTATAGCAGTTCTAGTTTATTTTGGGCCCATAACCCGCAGGGTATAATAGCCTTTCATTAGGTTGCCCTACATCAATTTTCATATTAGAGCCATGTTGCAACTACTCCTTATCGAGTTGTAATCCCGGGGAAACCCTAGACATATTGGAAAGCCTAAAATTTTGAAAGGGTGTCTTGGAAGGGTTTGGCCTTAGGTTTTGGAAAGGGGTCAAAACCTTGAAACCTTGAAATCTTGAAAAGGGATCAAAATTCTTGGAAATCCAAACCTTGAATTCTGGAAATGGCCATACTCTGAAAATTGGGAGAATGTAGATGGTTCTTAGAGTAAGGACTGAGTTTGTTTTCTCTTCCGGCAAGACAACTAAAGTTCTTATTAGTGACTAGATTGATCTTAACATTATTTCTTCATATTTCGTTGAAGACCTCTTACAAGATCCGGAAGCTCAAAGATGTGGTGGATATGTTGCGGATGATGTTGTTGTCATCAAATTTGACCGAGAAAGCAACTACTTCGATAGTGCTGAATGCTTCTTGTGTGATTGCTCCTTATCAAACAATCCAATGATTTTATGTGTGCAATGGATTGAAGAGAGGAAGATTACTTGAAGACCCAAGTGTTGCGCATTTATAAACATGGTGTATGTTATCTATTCCAAGTCAAGCCTGATAACATTACGCTGTCGGTTGTAATTATAAGTGTTCGGGATTTTACACACAAGAAGAAAAAACAAAGCCCCAATACAATTGGTGAAAGCTTAAGACATATGTCAAGACATGATTCAAAGCTTGATTTTGAACCATTGTCTGAGGTAGAAGTGGCCAAGAAAGAAGTTAGTGAACATCAAGATCCACCCTTGTTCAAACCAAATTCATCTAATAAGGAAGACAAGCCTACAGTAGGTATAAAGAGTGCGGATCTTGATGCGGATAATGTTAAGCAGGCCGATATTAACATTTCAGGTATGCTAGTTGAGTCGATGATGGTGATAGATGCATGTGAAGTTGTTGTCTCAGTTCTTGACCAGCTAGCAAATGAAGACAAAGTCTAGACATGTGCCAAATCATAGCTAAATAACGCTCTCCTATAACTTTATGATGTCAGATTGCCTACCATTGAGATATTTAAAGACGAGTACTATGAGGTTTTTCCGCTACTAGCTGATTATGAGATGATGAGTCTATAATTATGCCAGTTCGAACTTCCTAATGTAGTTGTTTTTTCTTCACTACAAAACTCGAGGATGAGCTTTTTCGAACAAGGAGAATTTAATGTGGACATCGTGGCCGAAGTGCACCCACGTGACACGTGGGCGGGACCCACACGTGTGGCAGAAAAGATAAATCATGTGGAGCAATTTTGGAGCTGGATTATTTAGTGTTTAATTAAAGTTTTGTTAGGATCTAATGTTATACATTATCTTTTTTTTATGTGTTGAGTTTATTTTAGAGTCCTTATGAAATAAGGAGTCTTTAGATCAAATTTGTAATCCCGTCACTTTTCTTTAGGCCCTATTTTGGAAAGTCAAAACTTATCCCTTTGGGCTGATTTTGGTACCATTTGAAAGGTTATTCAGTTACCTTTCCCATGGGACCAAAATCTTGAGAATCTGATGTGATTTGGAGAAGTTATGACCCAAATACTAAGGGGATGTCAACAAGTGACGAAAATAGGATTTAAGAGTCTTTTGTCAAGTCTAAGTTAGATTAGGATCAGTCATATTGTGGGATATATATAATGCCCACTAAATTATGTTTTAGGACATGTTTTGAGAAATAAATTTAATAAAATCAGATTTAGCATCCACAATTTGGAGCTCTTTCTTCCTCAAGTTTTTGTGCCAAAACTTGAACCTAAGTAAGGTTTTCTCTGCACAAGGTACTTTTTTTTTTCTTCTTCTTTTCTCTTTATTTCTTTTTTCTTTCTTGTTCTAGTTTTTGTTTTCTGCAAATCAGCCATTGAAGATCATATGTTTATTGAGTTCTTGATCACCCAAAATCATTAAATCATTGCAAGATTCAATCTTTCATGAGTTCTTGAAAATCTCAAACCTCTAACCCAACATCTTTTTGTTATTTTCTATTAATCTAATCAAGAAGTCATTAAAGAGCCATTAAAAATCAATATTGATCAGGTTCTTGAGTTCCCAAAGCTTTCCATCACCTAAACACCCTCACCTTTCTCCTTATCCTGCAACACACCCTACCCATTAATCCTCTTACTGATTTTCCATTCAAGAAACCTATCTTTTGACCCTTGTTTTCCTGTCTTATAACCTTGATCAATCTCTGTTATAAACCCTTCCCTAAAACCTCTTGATTGCTGATTTATACTTCTTTATAGCAGTTCTAATTTATTTTGGGCCCATTAACCTGCAAAGTATAGTCTTTCATTAGGTTGTCTTGCATCAACTTAATTAAGAAATAATTTAAGGAAAGAAAATATATAGGAGATAGATTCTTGGGATAAAGAGAGGGGATGTGGAGAGTTTTAATTGATTTATTAAAAAATTATATAAAAAAAATTGAGAGAGGTGCCAACATGGCACCTCAATTGCTTGCAACGTGGGGCTTGAGGCTACTAAATTAGTGTGTGTGTGTGTGTATTTGGAAGCACGGATCATTGCATCTCATTCGATATGACTACTAAAATATTGCTATGCTATGGGTGGCAAATGGGAGAAGCTAGGTCTTTTCTTTTTTAATAACATAATTTTTATAAAAGCAAAATGATACAAATTATCACAAATACTTAAAAAAGAGCATAAACCCCTTGTAAATCGATATTTGAGTTGCCCCCAATTTCATTAGACCATCAACGGTTTCATTTTGAGATCTTGGAACATGAGAAAATGAGAAATTCATCTCATGTGTTAATTCTCAGATTTCATGAATAATGTGTGAACAAATCAAAGGCCCAAGCTTTACCATCTACCCCAAATAATTACAACTATAGAATCACCTCTAATAGGGCTCTAACAGCCCCCAAAGATTTTCACTCTCTTAAAGCCACAACCTAGGCTTTCATAGAATTAGACCCCCAATAGTTCATTAATTGCAAGCACCAAGGTATCGCACAGTCTCTCATAATACCATCAAGGCCTACATGCACAGGATTACCTAATGAAGAGCCATCAAATTTTAGCCTGATGACTCCCCAAGGAGAGATATCCATGGACCTAAGGCAGGTTGGGGCTGGAGAACCATTATTGAGTTACAAGTTCTTTAGTCTTGTATAATATCACTAATTGACAAGTGATGGGGACATTATGCCACGTAGCAGTCCCAAGGTTTACTATCGTAAGAGGAGGGGGCCCATGACCCTATGGATCGAGTAGGATGATTAGGGTGGTCCACATGTCAGTCTGGAGCAGATTTATAGGCCTTTGGAGCTATATTTTATGAGGAGACAAGTGGGGGCCACATGTGATTTAGTGGGGTCCACACACGTAGATACAGGATGGGGCATCATTAGCTTTTATGGAGGTTCAAGTTGTTTTTGTGGTCTTTTGTTTTGGGTTTTTTTTTTTTACTGTTTTAGTTTATATTTTATTAGTTATTAGGGTCTAGGACGATCATGTTATTATATTTATGTTTTGAGGTTTTTTGTCAAGGCCATGTATAGTGAGTTTAAGTGATCGGCCAAGGGGGAGAAGGCTACGATATGGTTTTTTTTTTTTTGTTACTATTTCTTCTAGAAAGCTGTTAGGAAAGTTTTGGGAAGGAGAGTTGCTATTTTTCTTCTTGTATTGGGTTTAAATAGAGAGCCTTTCGTTGTGATTGACGATGTTGGAGATAATAAAATTCTGTTTTTTTCCTCTTCACAATTGGGAGATTCTTGTTTCAGGACTTGGTGCTGCTTCAAACCCTAAAGTATGTTGAAAATGGAAGGATTTCCAAATCTCACCGTTTTTAAATTTTGGTGTTTTCAAATTGTTCGAAAACTTGCTTTTGGGAATAGTCCCACATCGGAAACTTGGGAAAACTTTTTACACTATATAAGATATCACTCTCCCTCACCTTGTGCATTTTGAGAGAGTTCACACTCTCTTAGCTTGCTACAGTGTAGCAAGGTGCATAGCACCTTACGCACACACACATGCACGAGCATGAGTATGGGTACAAGTGCGGGCAAGGGCTTTGGCCCAAGGGCGCTTGAGGCGCACTTTGCACTTCGCATGTGCGCATCGTCACAAGTTGCAAGATTCCTTTTCGACGTCCCAGATGGGTTCTCGTAGAACCGGGTTAGTCATGGGAAAAATGTTCAAACTTGGACCTGTGCGCGAATGAGCCAATTCCCGAATGAACCAAGGACTAACTGCGTGAATGAACCAGATCAAGAGTGTGTGAATGAAGTGGCCCATGGATGTGTGAATGACTTGGTTCCGACGTGCGCAAAGGAACTGGACTAAGGCTCGCGAATGGGTTAGATCATTCGCGAATGACCTCCATTCGCCCAGAGTTGGGTTCATTCACAACGGCCCAGAATGGACCCTAAGTTGCGTCTAATGCACGAAAAAGCCCATGCCTAGCCTGGCAAGGGCCCATTCGCCCAAGCCTGGGCTGATTGATGTCCACCCAAATTTGGAAAAGTGTCCAAGGTGGTTGAGACCATTATATAAGGCCCAAAGTGGGCTAAAAACCCACTAATTCGCATGAAGGGAAGGAGAACAAGGAAAGAGGAGCCGAGAGAAAGAAGGAAAGATGAAGAAGAGGAGAAGAGGCCGAATGGCCATAGGCTTGCTAGCCCACGAATGGGCTTTCTCTCTCTCTCCCTTTCTCTTTTTGTCCTTGGACCAAAGGTCCATTTTTGGCACTTGGACTCACTCCTTCACAGAGGTAGCAGCTTGAGTCCATGGGTTCCAAACGCTCACATAGTGGTTCCTTTGGAACGACACTGTGTTGGGGGTCCTTGTCCTTATGACTTGGTTTTGACATATGATGTTCACCTTCCAAAGGCGAAACTTTGCCAAAACTTTCATAAAGTTTGGACAAGATTTGTCACTTGATTTTTGGGTGTACCCAACCATGAAGAGCAATAAGTTGTATAGGAGGTATCGTGGTCTCTTTAAGGAGTACACCTCATTGAGAGACAGGATAGTCTGAGCTTGGTAGTATCCTAGAGTTAGCTTGGCTCACGGTCCCTTGCACATTAAGTGGGAGGCCTCAATTATCCTCTTGAAACGTGATAACGACACCTCCATGCCTCGGATCAGTCTGGTAGAACTACATCTAGCTTGATTCCCCTAAAAAGGGGTATGTAGGCAGCTTAAGGACGGGAACACCGATGGCACAGCTACAACTTAAAGACCCTAAAATACACCCTATTACATGTTATTGAGTTTACTGAACTCGGCAGCTTTTACAGGTGATGTGACATCTAGGATCGCTACAGGATCCAACAAAGTAGAGAGTACTTTGGGCTCTCGTGAGGTAGGGATTAGCCACGACAGGTACCTACTAATTTATCTATCTTCACGTGATGACCAACCTACAAACCCCTTTTCCTTATTTTCTTTGGAATCCCTATCATTACAAACCCTTACACTACCACCTTAACCCATCATCCACACCTCAAAACCCTTCCCTTTGATCTTCAACCTTAAAAAAAAATCTTAAATTCACCATTTAAACTCTTGAATCTCTACAGACCCTACAATCGAACAACCTAAAGCTTTCTTTCCTTTGATTCCAACCAATAAAACAACCCCTGTTTACATCCCTCACCTGCTGTACCCTGATCCTTATTGATCATAATTGATTTCACAACCAGAACCTTAAGTAAATCAAACCCTAACCTGCTCAACCTGTTATAAGCTGTTCCACGTGATTTCTTCAAGAAATTTTCCATCCTTAAAGCCACACCCTGCAGCTGCTACATTGGCAAAGGGGTTTTGAATTTTTTGAAGATTTGGAAGGAGGTCTTCCTTTAATCATACCTGTGGCAGTCTTGGTATGCATGCTCCTGCTGAAAACTGAAGAAGTATTCCATTAATACTAGTGCCAGAATCTAGTCACGGGGTTATGATTAATTAGAGAAGATTTTACTGGATTTGCTTCATACATTGGTGTTGAATTCATCTTGTACTAGAAGAATCCTACAGTGTTTGCTGATCTGGACTCTATCACATTAGTTGCTGCTGCCTAAGTCACAATTACTGACATGAGACACCCAAGAATTGTTTCTTGGATACAAGATTATGTTGTATGATTCCTCCCTGTGTCACCGCTCGTTACTATACTACAGAATTCATCCTTTTTACATTGCTGCCTGCTGTATAAGACTCCCCTACAGGTACTCCTTTACAGCCTACTGGTACTTACATACACATCTTGCTGTTCTGCACTATAATCCCTCAAACAGTCTGTTTAAAACTTAACTTGATCCCAGTCCCCTACATATATCAGTTTTCCTTTTTTACCTACCCAAAAGCCCCTCAATAACCACTGTTTTTGAACCCCCACACACTTGTTTTAACCAGATTGAGAGCCTTAATCCATAACCGAAACCACTTTGTGACTTAAACCCAATCTTTTCATCCTACACTGGTGTGATACTTAATGGTCTTTATTAATTGAGTGTTTTCAGATCCCTTAGTTTGATTGAGAGTTAATAGTCTATAGCATTAATTCCCTTGCTACTTTGATTCTTTATTTGGTCTAATTATGATGTTTTGAGTTGTATCATTACCTACTCTCTCAATTAACTTAAGTGTACTTGTTAGAGAGTAGGAATCTTGTTTATGCACTCTTTTTGCCTTGAATAATCGACTTCGATTCCCAAGTGCAATTGAATTCACTTACATGCTGCATCAACAAGCCTTTAAATTTCAGAGAGCAATACCTAACTTGACACTTCACATGTGATTAAATCCACCCTCTCTACAACCCCTCTTTTTTTCTCCTAATTTTTTTGTTTAGTTATTTCTTTCCAAATTCCCCAAAATATTCCATATGATAGCTTGATCTAGAAACATTAGCCTGTGTACCTAGCATGCCTTCATTCCATTGGCATACAAGGTCCAAGACTTGACTGACATTCATCATTGAAATAAAATGATTCCAAATAGTCCTCAAGAAATTTGCAATGTATCATAATATGATTGACTAACTCCCATTTCCTCATACATAGAGAGCGAATGTGGGGCAAAAGCACCTTGTAAGGGTTTTTTTTTTCTTTTGGGAGCACACTCATAGAGTTACTTTTATTTAAAATTGCAGTCAACAGAAAAGCTTTGACATGTGGACACATCAGAGATAACTACCTTGTAAGAAGGAAAACAGTTTAGGACTTGGTTAGAATTGCATTTGGGCTACACAAGAAGGATTTAGAAGGGAATACCCACAATGGTTCTAATGTCCAAATTCTCCAATCCAGTTCAGATTTGGAAAGATAAACATCTTAAAGGTGGTCAATAAGATGAACCACAATTTCAAATTTGCAATCAAATAGATCTCTAGTGAATGTTAGATTCTTAGGTATTATTACTAGAGGGTGAAGAATATCATTTATCAATGCAGCTTTCTGGGAGGATATACTAAAACACCTCAAATAAGATTCTGACTAAAGTTGTTCACTTCACCAGAGATCTTTCAAAAGGAGAAATAGGAAGGATTAAGGAGCAACTCAAACAATGTATCTTTTAGGTGAGAAAGGTAAAATGTTGGTTGTATCCCACCCATTTGGATTCAATCCATATCTACTATAAACAATCGATTGTCACAGATTTCTTTTCTATTGGGATGGTTGGGAGGAAACAGACTCATTAAAGAAAACTAACATATTTACAATATGACTGGCGATTTTAGAATTTCAAAGAATTGAACTAATTACTATTTTTATTTTAATTGAGTGATAACTCCATTTTGAGTGACAAATGCCCTGAAATCATACAATTTGTGGATACCAATTTGATCCAAATTATATCAAATTAATTGAAATCAACAGAAAACTTCAGAACTATGTGATGGACTTTTGTAAAGTAGCATGATTTGAGTCAAGTACTTAACAAAGCCTTACACATCAACTTATCAACTACTTGGGATATATATACATATATATAGTAGGTAGCCAGCTTTCTTGAAAATTTTATTAGCATTCAATTTGCTAATTTACCATTGGGCTCATGAAATTCTATATCAAATAAAATATTACTTTCTCTTTGTAGGAAATTTTGGAATACGCATTGTGATGTATCTTCAATTGTTGCCTTTCTTTAACTCAATAATCAAGTATTAAATCCAAATTAAATTAAATTACCACTTGAGCTGAGACAAGGAGGTGTAGAAATCCACGTTTTCTGAATGTTGTTGAGGCCCTCCACAATATTGTGCAAGGGATAAGCGAACTCTGGAATACAACCAAGCATAGACTCAACTCTTGTCCCTTAATGGGTATGCAAGAACCAATCTCAAATACTTCTGCTTTATAAATGATCAGGGATAAACACTTCCCAGTTCCTTTCCTTCATCGTGACACTGTCTTGCATAATCTCGTCAGTTCCTCTGCTGATTCCCACAACCACCCCCTCTGTCAATTCTCCTTTATATCCATCCGCTGATCTTAATAATTACAGGGCAAATCTGGTGGATAAACAGAACGAGTGTAATGTTCCCAACGAGAATTTTACCCTGGTCTTGAGCTTGAGGGACCGTAATTCCAATTCTGTAATGGGTGCTAAGGGAAACCAGATTGTTCTTTTCCACATTATTCTGGACATCAACCCAATTTCTTCTTCTGCCAACTTCTCTGACTTGCATCAGGGAGAATGGATTATGATGGACAAGGGAACTTCTAGTGATTTCAAAAACTGATTTGGGGAAGGTTTATTTGACTTGGAATTGGGAGCTGAAAAGAAGGATAAAGATTTGATTTCTAACTGGGTTTTAAACAAAGTAGAGGGTTTTGAAAAATTCTTGGGGATGTCTTTTGAGGGATTTGGGCGAGAAACTCAGTTGTTGTTTCAAGAAATTAAGCAAGGTCGTTACAATGAGCTTTCTCTCAGCCATGGTGGCATTGGGAGCAGAGCTATGGGAAACTTGTCAAGGAACTCAAAAAATTGAAGAGCAGTGTGAACTATGATAGGAAGAGGGGGAGTGAGGTTGATGGGAGTGCGAGAAGGAGTAGGGGGTTAATCAAGAGTTAATCCCATGGAGCTGAAAATTATTTGTTGGAACGTCAAGAGGATGGGTAATAGAGACAAGAGGATCAGCATTTTTCATGGTATTCGTACCCAAAAGACGAAAATTGAGACCATGTCAGATCAGATGGTTTCCGATGTGTGGGGCACCTAAGTCCCAATATTCTGTACCCAAAAGACGAAAATTGAGACCATGTCAGATCAGATGGTTTCCGATGTGTGGGGTGTGCATACCCAAAATTGGAAGGCCCTCCCTTCAATTGGCACCTTTGGGTGCATTC
>JAOXJP010025663.1:0-17074 GCA_025762735.1 Platanus orientalis
TTCTGTTTTAGTCCGGCTTATCCTAAAACCCTTTGATTCTAAAACACCCCTCCATAGTTCTAACTTGGCATTTACCCGTCCATAGATATAAAAATAAAATAATAAATGATTCGTTGTTCTTGCCGATGAATTGGTAAAGCTTGATCTAGCCTTGTTTGGATCCCTTTTATTACGGGGTGACATGGGTTCAAGGGATGGCAACATTGATAGTGGGGGCAAGCCCTACTATCATGGGGGTTTGAGGGTAGCACTCTTGTTAGAAAATTTTGGTGTTTTTTACATGGAAAATATATAATCTGATGGCCAAATATGGACCATTCATTAGGTCAGATTTAAAGGTTGTGAGTTTTTTTTTTTTTTTGGTTTACCTTTTGTATGAGGATCTTTAGCATTCTTTAAGGTTCTTTGAGAGAGGCCTTTCTGGGACTATTTAAATCAATTTCTAATAAAAAAGAAAAAGATTGTTTTAAGGCAATATAGGGATCAACCGATCCTTAGGTTGGATTGTCCAATCCGGTGCTGGCTTAGACAATCCCTATGGGCTCGTGATCCACAAGCCATCAGGTCAGATTGGTTGAGTTTTGAAACCATGCTTGGGATGCAATAATAAACATGAAATAAAAGGCAAACATACAAAACACACGATTTACATGGAAAACCCCAAATTGGGGAAAAACCACGAAGCCATAGAAAACTTTCACTATTCTAGAAGAATAAACCGCGTCAAGATGCTTTAAAGCTTGTCTCTCTCACTTTATTACAACCTCTTTCACGCACCCATAGAATTGAGAAGAACCTTGTTCTCACCTTCTCTCATAACCCGAAGAAGATATGTTTTCTCACCTTGAAGAAAATCCCCTTTAAAGAGAAAACCCTATTCTCTCTTCTCTCTTCTCTCTCTGTTCTACATGGCCTTAGTTGTTCAAATATACATGTAAATACCCAAGGAATTTAGGGTTGAATCAACCACCTAAAAGTACACTTTTGTCATTTCGTGCTAACTTGGAATTCGCGTCTTGGATAGTTCGATCGATTGAACTATTTTTCGATTGATCGAATGCGTCAGTGCCAGTGACATATTCTGCACGATCGATCCAAACTTTCCTTGATTGATCCAGTTGTTCCAGGTTCAATCGATTGAGTTTACTTTCGATAACAAGTTAATTTGACTTGCCCATGGTTTGTTTCACTTGTACCTTGATGTAGAACACTAGTCCACAAGAAAAGTAAACAAAAAAGAAAAAAGATAAGAGAGAAGAAGAGAAGAGAAGAGATAGAAGGTAGAATACTCACCTCATGTGAAGGCTTGAGAGAAAACTTGGGATACCACTCCCATTTCAACACACACGTGTCTTCTTTTCAAATATTCATCTTCAACTGATTTTCATTGATCTAATGTGACCTTTAAATAGGCATTACATGGAGACTAAAATAAAATAAAATCCTAGACTCAAGATCTTCTAACAAAATAAACTTGCCAAATAATAGAAGACTTCTAAAAAAAAAAGAATCTTGGTTGGCACAATATTTGGTTTGTTGGCCAAGTTATTATACCCCACAAGATCTCAAACAATCTCCTAGAATATTCTCCACAAAACTTCCTAAAATTCTAAACTTGCTAGCAAAGTTTTCTAAAAATAAAAAATACACAAACTTAAGACTTACTAAAAAACACTATTCCCGTTTTTAGTGACCATCCCTTAGTAATTTGGTCATAACTTTCCTAAATTACCTTGAATTTGCGTAATCTTGGTCTCATTAGAACGGTAATTGAATAACCCATCTGAAAACACCAAAATCAAGCCAAAAAGTCAAGTTTTGGCCATAGAAAAATTGGGTTCAAAGAGAAAAACGGGATTACAACAAAAAACCCAAAAAAACTAAACTAACCATGGCACTAGTAGCCTTATTACAAAATTACCACTAATTAATGCTTTTAAAATAACAGGAAAAATAAACTACTCTACTAGACTTGATAAAGAGAATTATCCATGATCCTCTAGCTTCTTCTTCTTGACATAGTATGCTCCCGCATCAGGGTGTCCAACCCCAACGATCAAATTCTAGGTCTAGTTCAAACTTCGTCAACACATCTGGGTTTACAAATTGTTCACAAACAATAACACGCTTACTAAAGCATCGTTTATAAGAATTCTTACATTCAAGATTGTAGAATGACGGTTGGAGAAGATCCGTACGTGCCTTTTTGCGAGATTCATGTTCTTCTTGACGAGTAATCCCTTTTCCCTTGTCGCCTTGTGTTTTTCCTCCACGTGATGATGACATTGTTGAGATTAGAGAGTATTTTCTAAAGAGATTTGGAAAGGATTGAGAGATTTTCTACTGGGGAGCAAGGTTTTCGTGGGTTTAGAATGAAAAACCCTAGAGTTTTGGCTTTTATAAATTGTGACGGTTCGTATTCTGAAACTGCCCAGATTCGAGCACTTGAAGGTACCTATTTGAGCACTCCAACAGTGCCTTCGAGTGCTCGAACTCCAACAGTTTTGAGTTGTTTATTTTTTTCCCTTTTTTTTGCCTTATTGGCATTTCGTTGACTTAATTTTGCCTAAACATTATTCCTAACATCATTAATGATAAAAAATATTGGTCTTTAAAGCCTAAGTGTACTCCATCCTATAAGTGTGACACTCAATTGAATTCACTCATGCCAATTGAGCTCCTTAAGTGCTCAAACCTTTTGGCATCCAATGGTTTGGTAAAGATATCTGCCAATTGGTTTTCGGTTTCCACGTACTCTAAAGATATAATTTTGTCTTCCACAAACTCCCTAATGAAATGATGACGAATATCAATGTGTTCCATCTTAGAGTGTTGCATTGGATTCTTGGATATTTGAATTGTTATTGAATAGAGTCATTGTTTCATGACTCAATTCATAGTCTTTTAACATTTGTTTCATCCATAATAGTTGATTACATCTATTTCTAGCTGCAATGTACTCTGCCTCGACAGTTGACAAAGATATGGAGTTTTGTTTTCTACTATACTAAAAAACTAAACATTTTCCAATGTAAAAATACCATCCACTATTACTTTTGCGGTCATCTACATTTCTGGCCCAATCTACACTGGAATATCCAGCTATTACTGGATTTGTGTCAAAGGGGTACCGTAGGCCATGATTAATCATTCCACATATGTATTTAATAATCCTCTTTACAACCTTTAGATGTGACTCTTTAGGCGCAACTTGGTATCTATTAAGTAAAGCAAGCTACCAATCATACTCCTATATAGCTTAGTGTCTATGTCTACACCATCTGTATCCTTAATGATTTTGGAACTTGTACTGATTGGTGTATTTGCCAGTTTAGAGTCTTATAAACCGAATTTAGATACCAACTCTTTAACAGACTTAGACTGATTAATAAAAATTCCATCTTTAGTTTGTTTAATCTGTTGTCTAAGAAGAATCTAAGTTCGCCTTCCATATTCATTTCAAATTTGGACTTCATCATTTGGATGAACCCGTGAGATTGGTTGAACCAAAGATGATGTCTTCTATATATAGTTAAGCAATACGTATATGACCATCTTTCTTTTTAATATAGAGTGTTTTGTCAACACCCCCTTATCGAATCGATGGTCTAAGAGATATCTTGTAAGACATTCATACTATGCTATTGGGATTGTTTCAGCTCATATAAAGCTTTCTTAATCTTGTAGACATGGTTTGGCAAATGTGGATCCACAAACCCCTCAGGTTGTTCCTCATATACCTCCTCCTGCAATAGTTCATTTAGAAAGACACTCTTGACATCCATCTGATATAATTTAAATTTTAGATAACATGCTATAGAGAACAAGATTGTAATGGACTATAGTCTAGTTACAGGAGCAAAGGTTTCTTCAAAGTCTATTCCTTTTATTTGTGCATATCTCTTTGCTACTAGTCTAGCTTTGTTTCTAACTACTATTTCATATTTATCTAACTTGTTCTTAAAGACCCATTTACTTCTTATCACGTTCTTGTCTTCAAGTCTTTTAGTTAAGAACCAGACATCATTTCTTTTGAACTGGTTTAATTCTTATTGTCTTGTATTTATCTAGTCTGTGTCATCAAAAGCTTCTTTGGTTTTCATAAGCTTTATTTTTTTATGTAAAGCACACATGACTAATAATATTTTCTAATTGCTTACATGTCTTTACTCCATCATTTGGATTTCCTAAGATGTCTGAAGTAGAATGTCCTTTGGTAAGTCTCTTTTCTTTATGACTTTTCTCTATTACATTCACTTCACCATCAGTCTCATTTTTTGATTCAACTAAAAGTGAATCTAAAATCTCTTGAATCTCTTAAATTGTTTCCACTATTTCTTTTTTACCCATACCATAGTCATCAATAACTACATTTATAGATTCTTTAATAGTTTGAGTTCTCTTGTTATAAATTCTATATGTTCTACTCTTAGTAGAGTATCTTAGTAAAATGGCTTCATCACTTTTGGGATCAATTTTCCCAAGATTTTCTCTATCTCTAAGCATATAGAAAATGCTGCAAATTACTTTAATGTATTTGACATTTGGATTTCTTACATTCCAAATTTCATAAGTTGTCTCTTGAGTACCGGGTCTTAAGAAAACTCGGTTTATAATGTAGCAAGTAGTATTGACTTCTTCAGCCTAAAATATTTTGGCCATAATTTTGCTTGAAATTGGCCATCTATTCTTGCGTTCAACAACCCCATTTTGTTGGGGTGTCTTAGGAGCTGAAAATTCATGTTTAATGCCTAATTCGTTGCACTAACTTGTAAATTTTTTATTTTCAAATTCACCACCATGATCACTCCTAATCCTTTTGATGTTTAATTCTTTTTTCAATTTGTTTTCTTTTATAAATGTGTATAAATTCATTGAATGTCTCAGATTTTTCTCTTAAGAAAGCTACCCAAGTGTATCTAGAAAAATCATCAATAATCATTAAAAAGTATCTCTCACCTCCAAAACTTTTAGTCCTAGGACCGGCTAAATCCATGTGTAAGAGTTCTAAAGGTCTTGTAGTCCCAATTTGGTTGACCTTCTTGTGTGGTGTTTTAGGTTGTTTTCCTAATTGACAACCATTGTAAGTAGGTTTTTCTATCACATTAAGCCTAGGTAAACCTTTTATGATTTGTCTTAGAAGTTTGTGTCCCAACCTTTGGTGTCATAAACTTGCTTCATCCGTTTGTGACATAAGACATGTGGTTGAACCCTTTTTGTTTGGTTTAATGACGTAACAATTATCACTAGTTCTTAATCCTTGTGCTAAGACCCCTTCATAATTTTTATCTCTAAGCATTTGTCCTTAGCAAATTGAACTTCATAGCCTCTATTACAAATTTTGCTTAGCAAATTATGCTTAAGGCCTTGTACATAAAGCACATCATTTAATTTAGGGAGACCAGGTACATCAATGGCTCCCTTCCTTCTTGGGTTTCTTTAAGTTGGCTGAATAAATGATCTTTGCCGGTCATGTGCCTTGAGCAACCACCATCAAGATACCATCTTAAAGTGCTCCCTACTCTAAGTGCAATATGAATAACTACTAAATACTTAAATTCATGATTTTTAACCCAAGTTTTTTTAACCCAAACTTTTTGGGTTTTGCCCCTTTCATTTGGTCCATTCTCTTCTTGTATTCAAGGTTTGTATTTTCAGCTTTTTGGAAGTAATTCCTCTTTCTAGTTCTTCCTTCATTTTCTATATTTTTAAGCTCTTGAATTCTTTTAAGTCTTATGTCTTTTTGTCTTTTCAAGTACTTAAACTTCATAGGCCTTCTTTGTCCACAATAGTAACATGCAATTGGAGACACGTATAAAGTAGAGACATGATTGTGTGTTTGCCTAGGGATTGTCCTTCTTATTTCTTTTTGATCAAATGTTTTGTTTCTAAAAGATGTTTGTTTTGAGGTTGAGGCCTCTTGGACAACTTTCCCTTTTTTTCACATAAGTAAATTTTCTTTGAGGTCTAAGTGCATTTGAGATGACCTTGGTCTTCTCTTTGTTTTTTACAAAGCCATTTTTTACTACATTGGCATAAGTGGATTGATGGGGTGTAGAATCATTTGAATCATATCCTAAACCTCTCCTATCGCCACTTTCTTTGCCCATGATCAACATTCTTTCGAATTTCTCATTACCTTGGACAAGAAGATTTAATAGTTTCTTTTCATTTTGTTGGAGAGTTTTAACTTGGTTTGTAGATCAAGAGACTTTTTAGCAAGTCTTGCATTAGCTTCAACTAATCCATTTTTCTCGTCTTTTCTATCTTCTCTTTCTTTATGCAAAACGAGATTCTTCTCATTTAATTTCATGTCCAGCAAAATAACTTTTTTAGTTAGCTCTTGTTTTTTGTTAAGGAGAGTGGTGATCGCTAAAGAAGGATTTTCTTTATCTCTTACGTCATTAGGTGAGCTTTGTAGCATTTGAAAAATTGTTTCTTCCAAGGTGTTTGGTTTTTCAATCAACTCTTGGTTTTGTCTTTTTATTTTCTTTTTGAGTTTTGCTAAATCTAAGCTTTCTTGATATGATTTTTCAATAACTTCTTGAAGATCCTCCTCCTCTTCATCTTGTTCTTCTTCTTGACTTTGGAAGTCATCCTGAATTTCCTCAGGCTCCGTCTGGTGGTCATCAAACTCCATCTCTCCCGTCATTTTGTACGGAAAATGACAAGATTTTCTCATACCGGTTATATTTTTTCTTGATACTACCTTTTCATTTTCTCTTACAAAAGCCCTGAAAATCGACATTTTCATGAGATTTTCTCATATCGTTCATGTTCTTTCTTGTAATCATGGTAAGCAGATAGGTGTAGAAAGATGCGTGAAAATAGGAAAAATAATCATTTCATTTCTTTTCTTATTTTATTTTATTTTCTATTCTACTCATTTCTTCCGTAACGACAACCACTAGACGGAGCCTCAGTGAAAGCTACAAAGGCTCTGATGCCTTAGGAAGACTCATCATCACTTGATTGATGCTCATCATTGGATTCATTCGAGTCATCATCCCATGTGGCAGCCATAGCCTTTCTCATGTGCCATTTTTTTTTTGTTTTGGCACATTTAACAACAAAGTGCCTTTTCCCTTTACATTCATAGCAAGTAGATTCTTTTCTAGATGTATCTTTTCTCCTAAAGTTTGGACTTGGTCTCTTAGAGAATTTTTTCTTTCTAAAGTCTTTAGACTTAAGGATTTTCTTGAACTTTTTAGCAATCATTGCCACATCAATATTTCAGTCTTTGTCAGAATTAGTTTGATCTTCTACTTTTAAGGCGATACTTTTCGTTTTGTTTGTGGGTCTAAGTTTAAGTTCAAAGATATCAATTCTTCTAGTTTCATTTTCTCTAGGTTTTGGCTTCTTCTATGGAAGTGATCTTGGGATGGAGCCTCTCCGGGAGAGACCTAAGTATTTTTCTAACAATTTTTCAGTCTTTAACCTCTTCTCCAAGTCTTCTCATCGAGTTCACGATATCTTGGAGTTTTGTAGGGAAATCGATGAATTGCTTATCTTCTTCCATACGTAGGGGCTCAAAACTAGAGGTAAGCATCTGAAGCTTTGATTGCTTCATTGTCTTCATTCCCTCATGGGTAACCTCAAGGAGGTCCCATGCTTCCTCAGCAATTTGAAGTCCAAAGATTCTTCTAAATTTATCAAGACTGTTGAATTGATGAATAGGAGAAAATCTCATGTGACGGATATGGATATGATCTTTAAATGTGAGGAGTCACATTAGAAATCCATTAACATCATTAAGAGAGAGATGGGAAAATTTTGAATTTGCACCATATCAATACACAAGAGCATAAACTATATTCACTAAGATTTTTTTTTACACCACTCCATCTCCTCCATATTTATTGACTAAATTCTAAACTTCTAATTAAAATAAAACAACACCAAACAACCTTATCCCAACTAAACTTCTAATTAAAATAAATATTTAAAATAGCTAATTTTCGTCACAAAGTGATATCCTACCAATATCTCGGGCAGAACTTCCTCAAAATCACATCGGATTCACAAGGGCTAGGACTTGTTGAAAAGGTAACTGAATAACTTTTCAACGACTCTAAAATGTTTGACCCCTGAAAACAAGGCCTAAAGAGATGTGATGGAAATAGAAGTTTTACTTTCCTAAATACTATCCCACTACAAGTAAGAATCCTAAAGCAACTTAGAAACTAAAGATGAAGCCCTAAAAGAGGGGATGAAACGAGGAAAAGAACTAAACTTCTAAAAAACATAATCAAGATCCTGATTAAAAACTATTAAAACTAGTGAAACCAGGGACTCGTGAAATTTTCCTTCCTTGGGTATCTTGGATTGGATGGATTTAAATGTGAATTTTTCAGTCCCACAAGAAAGCTATAATGGATTGGCCCCCCTCCTCTCTAGATGTTATTTGTTCATCTTTCATATATAGGAATGAGTAACTTCCACCAGAGATATACATTGTGTTTATTCCATTATGCAAATTTTCATGATTCTTATTGATGCGGACATTAGAGGTAAGGTGGGACCCACACATGGGTCATGGTGGGGTCTACACGAGTAGATATATGGGGGTGCATGGGAGAACATCTTTGGGACACATGATGGAGTCTTTTTTTTTTTTTTTATGAATAACGAAGACACATGATGGAGTCTTATTGAGTTAGTTTACTCTTTTAGTTAATATTTCATGATTTTAGGACATGAGGGTCATTTAATTTTTGTTTTTGGGTATTTTTGCCAATGGTATTATAGTAATTTTAAAGAGTCAACAAGTCAAAGTGGGGCCCTATTAGAGTGCTGGTCGAAATCCTCTAAAAGGACTTGATTTTGGTAGCTTTTGTTTTTAGAAAGTCAAGTTGTTACTAGTTTTGAGTTTAGGAAAGTCTTAGATAGCATGTGAGTAGTTTAGGAGTTTCTAATTTGGTTTATTACTATTTTCATGAATTTGTGAGTCTATATATAGCGCTGCATGTTTTTGTATTAGTATGATGAAATTAATAAAGATTTTGGCTGGTTTGTTGCTCTCGATTAGTAGAACTCCTTCTCTTCTTAAAGTTTTTGGTGCTTCAACTTGAACCCATGGATGGTGATGTCCAAGGGCTTGTGAGGTAGGTGATTACCCGCACTCAGGTACTTCTCTTTTATCTTTCTTCTCCATTTTCTTCTTCTTTTTCTTTTTCTTTTTTATTACTTGCTGTCCATTTGAAGCACACCATCTTCTCCACTCTCTCTTTAAAATTTCTCCATGGAAACCTAAATCTCCCATGACCCTATTGTTGTCGACCAGACCATTAATCCATTTCCTTTTTATCCCACCTTCAAAATCCCTATCACTATCCGTACATGTGACTGAACCATAAATTCTGTTCCCTGATTGAAAACTTGAACCATTAAAAGCTTTTACTACTGCTCCTACAAGTCCCAGAGATTAGGTCTGTTATTCATGATTTCAGTCCTATAAATAGCTACTGTTCTGAAACCATCAACTACTGAAACCAATCCCTGTTATACTATCCTTCCCCTGAACCAATAGCCTGTTAAAGTCCTTTAAACCTATCAAAACAGTCCCTAAAATCTTTCACATAAATCCTGTTTCATACCCCTGTTCTGGACCTATACAGCCTCAAGTTTACCTTAATTCTGCTCTTGTTTACCCAGCCCTTTCTATCAAAACAGAACCTACGTTCCATCTCAGATATCAGTCCTTAAAACTGGACCTACATGTGAACCCATGAGTGTCCTACTAAACCACTGATTCCCCTTGGTTCAATCTTTGATTTTGAACTTCTGAAACCTATAATTCTGATAAGATTTTAGCCCTATAGTACCTACTACCTGCTACTCTGACCACATTATCCCACTGTTATAGTCTAGTCGCTGCCCAGATTACATAATCAGTTCATAGCCTGACACTGCCTTTGTTTGCTCTCTGATTTCTGCTCTATGTTCCCAGATTTGACCCTGTTATACCCTCCTGATAAGTTCAGAAATCAGTAACTCACTGAACCCATAAACCTCTACATACAGCTCCATAAACCCATAAACCTAAGTTAGTATTGTTTGGCCTTTAAAAATGTTGTTATGTTTATACAACTAAAGGCCACGTCTATTTTAGTTTATTTGGACCTATACACTCGCAGGTTAACACATTTCATTGGTAGTCTTGCATCACTTATTGTCACGACCCGACTCTGTGGGCCGTGGTTTGTGCCCGAGTCCGGATCCGTGACACTGGATGACACGCTCCGAACCTGTATCTCATGGCAGCGAGATCCTGTTTTCGGAGTGTGACACCTGTACACTTTTATCACTTTCCATATAAATTTTCTTTTAACCAATTAAATTCATTTTAACCATACCATTATCACAATGGAATATTACTAATAAGGCGCACAAACCATTTCACATTCATCTAAAGCATTGGTTTGCTCATTTTTTTTAGTACAGAGGAAAAGTAGACCACAACCATCTATACCAATCAAAGTAATACATGTTCATAATCAAAGTTAAGGCTTCCAAGAACCAGTAATACAAGTCCCAACTGAAATAAATGCAATGTGTCTTAAGTCTAATGTCCAACTGAAATTTAAACCAGATGAAAGGTTATTGAGTCTAAATGCCAATCCAAAATCTTACATCGCCGCATCCCAAACAGCTCCTAGAGTACCCTGTCCATATCTCCATCTGTAAGGTGGTGCTAATTGGCGTAAGCTTGATAGGCTCAGTGAAAGGGTATGCAGTTTATGTCACACAAAGGAGGTAAAAGATAATCACAGTCATGGATCAAAATATTGGGATCGGATAAGGTTGATCTTAATCCGATCCAGTGTTAAAAGGCCAAAAATCATAATCCGTCTTGGATCGCCTGATCCGGACCGATCTGATGCCGATCTAACTTACTGAATCGACCCAGGATTCGGGGTCGGCCGATCCCAATCCAATCCAAGGCCAGATCGGCCGATTTTTCGAACCATGATCATAGTAGCAAATAGAATGAATCAAAAAAGAGTAAGGAATCAAAGTGTGTATGCAAGTACATCAAATATACTAAACATGTATCCTTGCTATGATTCAAGTATGCATATGCCACAAGATAACTACATGAGTGTCCAAAGTGAATAAAACCGAATCATGCATATGCTATATGCTATATGCTAAGTACTATATGTATGCCATATGCTAACTCATAGTGGTTTCCGTCAAATACCAAAACCAAATGTAAATAAACCGATATTGGGTCTCCAACAAAGTCAAATATGAATATGAATGAGCCATGAAGGGTTTTCAACAAATTTAAAACATGTAACCCATGTAAGGGTCTCCGGAAAAACAAAACATATAACTCATGTAGGGTCTCTGGAAAAACAAAACACATTACCCATATAAAGGTGTCCAACAAATCCAGAACATATAACCCATGTGAAGGTCTGACAAAACAAAACATATAACCGATGTAGGTTTTCGGCAAAACATATCATATAACCCATGTAGGGGTCGCCGGCATGACATATCATATAACATATATTTGGCCACTAGGGCTGTCTTCACCTATTAATGTCACCTGGTGATTGGGTACTTGGGTAGTCATAAAGACTAAGGATACTGCGAACATCTTTACCTAGTGATGTGAACCGATGATTAGGTATTTGAAGGCCATAAAGGCCAACCCGCACAGGGGTCTCCGGGGTCGTAAGACTAATCGGCACTACAACCATCTTCACCTATTAATGTGACCCGGTGATTGTGTACCAGAGGGCCTTAGAGGCTAATCCACAAAGGGGTCTCCGGGGTCATAAAACCAATGGGCACTACGATTGTCTTTACCTATTAATGTGACCCGGTGATTAGGTACCTGAGGGCCATAAAGGCCAACCCACAAATGGGTCTCTAAGGTCATAAGACCAATGGACACTAAGGTCGTCTTCACTTATTAATGTGATTTGGTGATTGGGTATTTGAGGGCCGGCCATAGAGGCCAACCAACAAAGGGGTCTTCGGGGTTATAAAGACCGTACATAATAAATCTCCAGACAACTAGTGTCCCTTCCCTTATTGATGTGTTCCGACGGTAGGATACTTGAGGGTCGCAAGGACCAATCCACTTAGGGGTCTCCGGGCTCAAAAGGGCATTTTCCCGCATAGGGGTATCATATCAAATCCTCGTGTCTAAAACTGAATGCTAAAACCATGCTTATGTAAAATAAAGTAACTATTATATAAGTATGCTATTTAAAATATCCACATGTCCTATCTCATAATGAGTCCAAAATATGAAGAAGTAAATCACACGTAAGGGGTCAAATACCGAAATGCAAATAAAAATGCTTGACTAAAATTCTAAGGACAGATAATGCTCATGAAGGTAAAAGCCTTTTTCATGCCAAATATCGCCAATGATAAAGCCAAATAGTTCAAGTGCTTTCAAAATTCATGTAGAAGTCCAAATAAGATGCTTCATGAAAATACTGAAGTAAAGGATGCTAAAGTAACATGCTCATGCCATAAAAAACTACTAATGGATGCAAAGCTTATTTTATTACGCAAAATTTTAAGGTTCTAATCATAGGAATCAATAGAATTAACACAAATCAATATGGATTAACATAGGGTAAAGAAAATCCACCAAATTGAGTAATAGTCTTATGCAAAAAGTCTAAAGACATCCAAAAAGTCATGTAAATCATGGAGAACTAATCATATGACATTCCAACAAATATATAGATAGCAAGAAATTAGAAATTCCAAAGGAAAATCAAATGCTAAACCAAGATACACTACATAGAACCTTCTAAACCATCCCAATCACATGAATCCAACTCCAAAACCTTTCTAGATAGAGTAGAGATCATCAAGCTCACTCAACAAAGATACCAACATCATGTACTTAGTTCCATATCCCAAGAAATCATGAAAATAGTGTAGAGAATCCATCCTAACATACTCAACTCAAAGAAACTAGGATTCAACACAAGGGAACTAACATTATCATGGAGATTAGAAGTGAATTCACCAAAACAAAGCTCATCTACAGCACATCTAAGAACCTAGGAAAGAAGAATGTGCATAAAATGCATATCCACTCACTAATAGCTTAAACCTTCAATGCTCAAGAGAATCTTCTCCCAACACTTGTTTCCCTTTTGAAGATCCTCATTCCTTTGTAAACAAACCATAGATTCACCATCAAAATCCAAGTAAAGAGGGTAAGAAACTGAAACGGAACCTTAATCTAAGCTAGATCTAAGCTCTAGCAACTTACCAATTCACTTGGAGAAGAAGATTCCCTTCATTCTCCTAATTCTCTCTTATTTCTTTTTATGTTCTAAATGATCTTTTGGATCTAAATGAAGCCACAAAGAGGTTATAATTCGTCACAATTGAGATCCCACACATGTGGGGGTTAAATAAGAGTGTGACACGTCATTCCATACGTGTTTGTATTTTTTCTCAAAATTCGAGTCATGATCGATCACAAGATTTGTGATCAGTCACACATGGCTAGAGATTTCGTGATCGGTCATGGATTCTGCAGACACCAATTCTAAGAACTCTGGCTTTATTCGTGATCGGTCAGGACTCATGACCGGTCAAGGGATTTATGTTTGGTCACACTTATGATCGGTCACGCCTGAAATTTTCTGCATTTTTAGTTTCTTCATTGTTGGGTTTCCAAAGTCCAACCCAAATGGTCTTAGGGTCCTCCAGTTCATTCTAAGCCATGTCTAGGTCTCTTAAGCTTTAAGGCTGACCCTCATGCTTACAAATACCAAGGGTTCAAATTAGACACATAGTGTCGGGTCCGGGTTCTCTAAACTTGCCTAATTTAGGTATAGGGTGTTACACTTATCCTCAAAAAGCCCTTAGGTGGAAGAAAATCGTATAAATATGATATTGGTAGATGGAGAATGTTCTTGTTGGTCTTCAATAGGATTGTGAAAGAAAAATAATTTGTTAGGGCAAGAGAATAAGGTGGAGATTACATGTTTCTTGTTATTATACTGGTGATATAGATTTTGTTGTTATGGCTACCACTTGTTTCTTCACTGCAAAGCTTGATGTAAATGGTGAATATAGATTAGATATTCCAAAAGGCGGGGCTGTAGATGTATGGTTTATATGGGTATTTCTGTCTTTCAGTTATTTATGGGTGTTACCTAGTGTGGGTCTACTGTATGTTAGGTGTATGGGATCGTATAATCTCAATATATAATAAAGTATTGTGTGGAGGATTGTATGAGATCCCACATGAATTCTCCTCTCCTTTTTCTCTCTTCTTCTTCTTTTCTTCTATATTATTCCTCTTCTACTACCGTTAACATACAATCAAGCGGGTCAAGTTGATCCTTCAATTCTTTTGCGTGTTTTTTTGGCTTGTCCAGGTGGTGGAGTTGGTTATGAAGAATAGAATAGGTCAACGATGTTGGAAGGATGTTCAGCCCCTCTGAATTTTTTGAGGAAAAGGATGTAGTCATGTAGTGTAAACTTTCTCTTGTAAGGTTTAGTTTGACTCCAAACAGGGTAGATTTATACGTACCTCGATCTGGTTGTTTGTTGTGGGTATTCTTTGTCCCCTAAAATTTGGCAAGTGCTTACTGTAGGAAGTTTTCTATATTGAGTGAGTTCTATTAAAGTTCGAGGTCATGGAGAATGAGTATATCTTTTATTTTTGGGGTATGCTAATATGAGTATATCTAAGTTGGTTACATTGGAAAGGATGGATAGAGTTATGTTGATTAGGAGGCTCACACTCAAAGTGATGGTTTAGGTTTTTTTTTTTATAATTTTTTTTATGATAATGCTTGATGTTGATCACAGTAGCTGATCCCTTCAAAGAGGTCAACTTTTTTATTTTCTCTGTTTTACTTTCACATTTTTTTGACATTGATTCAAAGAGGTGTATCATATTTGTTCCAGGTTAGTGGATTAAACATATTGGATATTTTGTGTGTCCTCTTTGTTACTTATCAAAGAAAAGAAAAATATTTAGCATGTATTATCATATTTTTTTGTTAATGCGAGTGATTCCAGTGTACAACTATTGGACATTACCTGCTATTGTTAGGACTAGTAAAACCATCTTCCTTGCTTGCTATGTAGATTTTTTTCTTGGATAATTATTACACGCTTATATTTCTTCCACATCATGGTTTAAATATCCTCTTGGATGTTTTCTCATATAAGCTGGTCTAGTGGTATTATGCTTTATACTGCTCAGCATGGGGAGAGTGAATTCCTTTAAATATGGCCCTTTAATTTGTTCTTCTCTTTTAAGCATGGCCCTCTAATCTTGGTTGTGAGGGTTATGTGAACTATTTGCCTTCTGAATAATAGATGTAGATTCTTGATGTTTGATTGTCTTAAAATGTGTACAAGAGGAAGAGGAACAGCATAGAAACACATAATGATGAAGGATTTTTTAGAATTAGTATGATAAAAAGAAGAAACTCTAGGAAGGTCAAGTGAAATGTTTGAGGGGGAGTAACATGTGGGCAATCAAGGACTTCTCTGATCTCTTTTTCTGGGTCTTCTGCAGAGGATAAGGATATTTCATTACACCTAGAAAATAAGAAATTTTATAGATTGAGACCAAGAACTAAACCAAATAGTAGATTCTTTTCATTGGGGGTAAGTAGTTTTAACAATATAAAAGGGGGAAGCAACAGAATTACATAATGACATTCATCTGACAGGCCAAAGAGAGATCAAAAGCCTGAAAAACTTCAATGCAAAGAATGGCTTCAAAAGATTTCCTTTCATGAACTACGCCTAATGGAGTATGAACCAGAAGAGGAAGTACCAAGTATTTTGAGAATTCAAATGGGTAACCTTGGGAGCAGTACTCCCACTGATAATATTAAAATTCTTATTAAAATTCTGCTGTTTTATAGGAACTGCAAGATCCTAGTCATATTGTACGTTACATATTTCAGTTGTTTAAATGGAATTGTGGAATTTTGGGGTTAATTACTGTAAAGTATGTTCATTTACAAAAAATGGACAAAAGAGATAATTTGTGCTATGAAGTGCAAATTAGTTTATTCTTCTGAAAAGCTTCTATAGATAGTGATTGTTCTGATAAATACTTCTTGTCTTTATTAAATTAATCATAAATAAGGAAATTATGTTTTATTTACTTTTATTCATCTGTACTACAATGTTTCTGATCCTGGATTTGTTTGTGTTTGAACAATTGAAAGTTGACAATCAGTGAGCACATTCTGTTCAAATGCAGTGTTGCTAAATATGGCCCATTATTGATGCTTGGAGCTTCAGTTTCGGTACTCAGTTGTTCACCATTCAACTTTTTCCTGGTTCTTTCTTTGATTGCTGTAACCTTTCACGACTGGCTTTGCAGATGGTTGTCTGGTGGTGACTTGGAAAAGGTGGTGCGTTTTGGTTGCCCCTCCATGGAAAAGAGCACTGTTTTTGCAGCTAAAAGATTACGTAAATTTTTTAGCATCCAGGAAGATACTGTAAGCCCACTTTCACATTAAATTTATTTCTCATCTTCTCTTAAGTTTGCTCTGCATTAAGTTCAAATAATTTGATCTCTAATTCTACATGAGTTTCTCAGGTCTGTCGAGCTTGCAAATTGAAAAGTTCATGCAAATCTGCTAACCAAAGAGTATGGAAAGTGAATAATTTGAATTTTTCTGATGCGATGAGAGTTCTCATTTTGTATGCCTTGGACTCCGTCTCCCCACAGCTGGTAGTACCCAACGAAATAAAGGCTTCCATCAGTAGATTACTAAAGGAGGTGATCAATCTCACTCAGTAACACCATGTAGACTTGATCACCCCAGATTTGGAGCTTCAGGTTCATGAGACTTCATCATATGTTGAGCTTGCTATCATTCTATACGAATGTGGATTTTTTCAATTTGGGTATTGTCTGATCATATGTACAGTCCCAATTGTTGCAAGAATTCCATCATGACTAAACTTCGCACTTTTACGGGATTTATAGGTAATACAATAGGACAGGAATGATCCGCAGATATACCCTGTAATCAGATTTCAATATAAATTATGATGATTGATTGGGTTATTATGTCCATTACCTTCCTCTGGTGGAACC
>JAOXJP010025683.1:0-17073 GCA_025762735.1 Platanus orientalis
GAGTCAGTAGTGTAGGACCTTGTCCTCCCTCTGGCACATTTATCAAGAATGCGTGTCGATCCTTACTGGACATCCTCCATCTTTTTTCTTGAAAGCCATACCCAACCTCCCAACAGTTTAGGGCCTACCTCAGAGCAAGAACTCAAGGACATAGTCGATCTGTTGCCACATACAAAGTTGGCTACACAACTACTTCATAACTCTGGCTTCGATCAACAGGTAAAATGGAAGAACTCTTACAAGGGCAAGAAAGTTCTAACCCTGTAATTTGAGCAACTAGTCCTGCATTACAAAAATAAGGATGATACAAGAGGACTGGGTAAGAGACCCACCAAATTAAAAGTATCCTCACATGCTATCACAACATCCATAATAGATCTGTTCGAAGATGCTCCCTTTGAGTGTTTGTTCACATAAAAAAAAGTCATCTTTTGACGACTTTGTCATAGATTTGGTGATACCCGCGCCTCTAGAACTCGAGGATGGAGGCCAAGCAATAGTAGATGATCTAATCTAGGTAAACCTAGGAATAGAGGACAACTTCTGCCCTACTTTCATTAGTGCACGCCTCTCTTCACAAGAACATATACAATACCTAGAATTTTTGAGGCAAAATTGAGACGTGTTTGCCTGGAATTATTCTGAAATGCTAGGATTAGACCCCAATGTGGTAGTCCATCGACTCGCAATTAATCCAACTCAACAGCCCATCAAACAACATCCTCACAAAGCTAGACATGATATTGCTGATAAGATAGAATGAGAAGTGGAAAAGTTGCTTAAGGCCAGGTTCATCCATGAAGTTCAATACCCTAAATGGCTTGTCAACATCATACCTATATAAAAAAAGAATGGCCAAATTAAGGTGTGCATTGACTACAGGGACCTTAATAGTGCATGTTCGAAGGACGACTTCCCTCTACCACTCACAGAGTTATTGGTAGACGCCACCACGGGGCACAAAACTCTCTTTTTCATGGATGGTTATTTAGGATATAAACAGATATAAATGGCTCTAGAGGACAAAGAAGCCATGGCATTCCGTATGCCGATTGGAGTATTTTGCTACAGAGTCATGCTCTTTGGTTTAAAGAATGCCGGTGCCACTTATCAGAGGGCAATGACCTACATATTTGAAGACTTGCTACATGATGCGGTCAAATGCTATGTCGATGATTTGATTGTGAACACAAAGCTCAAGCAACATTGCGTTGCCGATCTAGACCGAGTCTTCCAACGACTTCACTGATATAATTTGAAAATGAACCCTCTCAAATATGTGTTTGGCGTATCATTAAGACGGTTTCTTGGGTTCATTGTCTATCATAGGGGGATTGAGATCGATCCTAAAAAGATTACAGCCATAATCACGATGCCTAAACCAAAAAATATCTCTGAACTCAAGAGATTATAGGGGAAACTTGCCTACATTCGATGGTTCATTTCCAATCTATCAAGACATTGCCAACCCTTTTCTCTCCTAATGAAGAAAGGAGTTCCTTTTGTTTAGGACCAGTCTTGTCAAAATGCTTTCGACAGTATCAAACAATACCTGCTAAATCCATCGGTGCTCATAAGCCCAGCTATGGGCAAACCATTGCTTTTATATGTGGTAGCCATGGAATCATCTCTCAGGGCATTGTTAGTCCAACACAATGAGAAAGGCAAGGAACATGTTTTATATTACCTCAACAGAACAATGGTCGACGATGAGTTGAACTACTCACCCATAGAAAAAACTTATTTGGCTTTGGTCTTTTCACTATAAAAATTGAGACATTATCTCCTCACTACAATAGTCTATCTTATATCGTGGACCGACCCATTAAAATACATTATAAGTCACCCCTCGGTACAAGGGTGCATTAAAAAGTGGACCATTCTCCTCTCAGTGTTTGACATCCACTACGTGCCACAACGAGCAGTTAAAGGGTAGGTGCTAGTAGATATCTTGGCCGCACACCCAGTACCCGATGATTCCCCGCTTCAAATGAAGCTAACTAATGAGAATGTTATGCAAGTACAGGTAAAAAAAGATTGGAAAATGTTCTTTAATGGTGCATCCTGAGGTTCTTCTACTGCTCTGCGAGATAACACAGATATGTCTTTAGGAGTTGGCATCATTTTTGTCACCCCAGACAATGGCGTCATCATGCACTCACTCACACTAACAGAAGGGCATTCAAACAATGAAACTGAATATGAAGCTTTGTTTGTAGGCCTTGAACTGGCCTTAGAAATCCCTATAGATGACCTTATAGTTTACGGGGATTCAGAGCTTGTTATTTGCCAAATAAATGGTCTCTACCATATCAAAAAGCCAAGTTTCACGCCTTATTTTCAAAGGGCTAAAGACTTGGCAAAGTTGTTCTAGCATTTATAAATACAACACGCAAGAAGAGACCATAATGGATGAGCTGATGCATTGGCAAGTTTGGCAACATCACTCACACATCCAAGAGATGATTATATCGTCATTCACATTAGGGAAAGGCGAGTTGTGTCCCTGTTGGCCCCATCTAGTGATGAGAATGCTCCACTTGTTTGTAACACCGATCTATGTAACCATGACATGTAGCATATTGAGGGCAAGACAACTGCGAAGGAAGAAGACTGACGCGAGCCCTTCATCCAACATCTCATGGATCAAAGGGAGCCTCTAAACCCTATAAAGCGCATTGAGATATGACGATGAGCTACCCAATTCACTATGCAGGGCAATCAATTATATCGGCAATCACTTAATGGCATATTATTGCATTGTCTATCAATCAATGAGGCCACCACGGTGATGACTAAAGTGCATGCCAGCGTGTGTGAAGGGCACCAGAGCGGTCTTAAGCTTTAATATCAGCTAAAATGGCTTGGCTACTATTGGCCAATGATGGTGGTCGATTGCATCAATTATGCTAAAAGATGTCGTATTTGCCAACTGCATAGTGATTACGGCCATGTACCGACTGAACCTCTGCACACCACCTCTTGCTCATGGCCTTTCTTTAAATGGAGAATGGACATAATAGGACCCATCACCCCGACTTTTGCCAAAGGGCATTGGTATATTTTAGCTACAACAGATTACTTCTCTAAGTGGGCAGAGGCTGTAGCCTTAAGAGAAATCAAGGCCTCTAATATCGTCTGGTTTGTCAAAACTCACCTCATATACAGGTTCGGTATTCCCGACCGCATAATCATAGACAATGGGCAACCATTTGTGAGTTTTCCCTTGTACCGACTAATGGCAAAATACAACATTAACCTGGGGCATTCTTCAAGATACTACGCCCAAGCTAATGGTCTTGCGGAAGCTTTTAACAAAACCCTTTGTAAGCTCATTAAAAAAATGGTAACTAGGCAGAAAAAGGACTGGCATGAGCATTTGTTGGAAGCACTCTGGGCATACCACACTACCTTTCATACACCTACACAAGCAACCCCATATTCTTTATGTTTAGTGCAGAAGCAGTCCTACCAATTGAAATCCAGATCTCATCCCTAAGAGTGGCAATACAGGATGGCCTAACAAAGACTGAAACTGTAAGAATCCACCTTTTATAACTAGAAACTCTTGATGAATCTAGGCTCGTCATGCAACAACAATTGGAATTATGCCAATCTCGCATGACCAAGGCCTACAACAAGAAAGTCAAGCTTCACTCATTTACCAAAGGTGAACTGGTACTCTTGGCACGATCCCCGCTTGATCCCATAAGAAGGAAACAAGAAAAATTCACCTCTAAATGGGATGGCCCATATATCGAGAAAGCTTATCCCAATGGTGCATACTTGCTTTAAGACGGGGAAGGCACTCAAATCCTCCCTGCTACCAATGCCAGATTCTTGAGGAAATATTATCCTTAAGAAGGGTCATAATGGCTTTCAAGGAACTATGTCGGTTTAATCCTGTCATGTGTAGGTACGTAGGCAATCCGGGTGTCCATTTTCCCTGGATGCAACCTCTCTTTCCCAAAAAAAAAAAAAAGAGGAGTCAGTCTCATTAAAAACCATCAATGGTAATGAGATGTAAAAAACAGGCAACCCCAGATTTAGGTTAAGAGAAGGGAAATATATGCATCATGCGTGATGGAAAGGGTGTGGCGAAAACTCGCATTGGGCACCACGAGTAAAAGAATCCACTCATGACAAGATTAAATCCTCGCTGATCACATTGAAAACCAGCAACGACAATGCGATGCAAAAATTAAGTGAACCCCAGTCCTAATGGGCAACCATTAGGGGAAAAAAAAGGATAAAATCCCCAAATTTTCATAATCGAACTACGATCAAGCTTGATCTTGTTTTAGGGTATGTAGGCAGCCTGCCATTATAGGGCAGACGTAGCCCCATCTTCATCCACCCCACAATCTCTCTTTGAGAACTATATCATTCCGTTGTAACACTACATGATACAATTCTCAAAGGGGGAAGGAAGACACACACCTAAACTCTAGAGACGCATAAAATTTGATAAAATTTATAAATTTTATTAAGTGAATGCTGCAACAAAGGGCACTCTAGCCTACTCCCTACACTACCCTCAGCCTCTCATTAGGTCATGGCTACTGAAACCCAGGAGTTTGGCATGCAACGAAGGCAACACCTTAGTATTCACTTCCAGGGCATCATTCACCGCATCAACATCTGATTGTGCCACGTTGAGGTTACGAATCATTTCCCTACAGACTCCATCACACCGGTTCATCTCTCGGCTCATCAATTCACCCCTGCAATGGTCTACCATATAAATGGATCGGCAAATAGAATTTCCCACATGATCAATGAACCTTTTACGGGTTTCAAGGCGATTCATAACTTTGTTAAAGAGTTCCTTAAATGTTTCCATTTGCGTCATTAATTCATCAGTGTCCCGCACTAGTGGCCCGATCTTCGTCAGTACCCAGGTCTGTTGGGAAGTTAGGTTTGCCATCCTAATCTCTTCCTCTTGAAGGCGCTGACGAATATCATGCTCCGGTCCTTTCAATACCTTGATTTCCTTTACCTCATAAAGTTTGGACAAAGCATTAAGGAGACACATCACCGTGCCTCTAAATTCAGAGTTGTAGACGCAGGCCTCTATGCGATCTAGTGCATCTAAAATCTCTTGTCAGATGAAAGAAACATCCACCTCCTCAGCAGATAAGCCAACTAAACGCCTAATCAGCGCATCACACTCGCAACGAGCCTTAGTAACTCTTGCCTCCATCTCCCCAGTTGCGGGTATCCTTACTATATCGGTAAAAGAAATCAATGGCATCAAGTTATAAGAACCAAGGAAGCGGACCATAAAAGTAAACAGAGTGCTCGAAGAGTACCGCCGTCAAATAAGGGCTCGACACCCTTCCCCTCAGTTGAAGACTCATCTCGCTTTATACAAGTTCCAAACGGTTCTCCAACCTTAGGAACATTAGCAACTTTCCTTTTATACCATACCTTTGACATAAAATGAAAGTATTTACAAAAGCTGATGGAATGAGAAGGGCAATAAGATCAGCCCTCTTTTTTATAAACATGAACAGCCACAACCTTTTAGAGAAGGATGTCTCAAAAAAGAGAATAAAAATGATGGATACGTTCTGTTGTGATGATCCAAAGCGGTCATCCAATATTATCAACAAAAGGACCACATCAACACCGCTACAGGGATATACATATATGCTGTCACGACATTTGCTAGAGAAGGCATTATATCCGAAAAGGCACACATTGCTATTTCTTGGCCTTTGACTCTTATAAAGTCAGCAATATTCGGCTCTCATAATGCCAAGGAACAATCACACTTGACCTTTAAAAGTTAACCTATTTTAACTCTCATAAAGTCACACAACATATGACGTCCACCATATCTGACTCTTATAAAATCAAATAATATGTGACTCCTATAACGTCCACCATATTTGACTCTCATAAAGTCAAACAACATATGATTCTTATAAAGTCAAATGATATATGACTCTCATAATGTTTACCCGGCTTAACTCTCATAATGTTAAGTAAGCATGACTCTTATAATGTCAATCACATTTAACTCTTATAAAGTTAATCTTACTTGACCCTCGCAATGTTGAGTAAAGCTAAAAAACATAGTCTTTTATTTCATCAAAAGTTCTTACATCCTTCCTATTACATTATTTTGGGAAGGCGGAAATAAGACATTGGCATAAGTCCTCTTCCTCGGTCAAGGAATATTGGATTTAATCACCTCATTTTACGAACTCTTCTTGAAGACGATCTATGTCGGAAGAGATGGTAGAAATCTCTGATTCAAGAGCGCTTCCCTCCGCCGCTCTTACTTCCTAGGTAGACTTGAGAACCTTAATTCGGACTTGCACCCTTACCAGTTCCTCTTGGGCACTAGCGTAGGCATTGTCAATACTGGTCACCAAATCAAAAACCCAGTCCAACTTCTCCATCAAAGTCTACTTCTCAGCCTCAATGGTATCCAAGTTAGCTTGAACCTTGGTATTATTCTCAATACTCGTAAGTTCTGATATTAGTGTCGACTGCTTCATCAAAGATGCAAAGTACATCTCTATCCCTTGTTGAAACCCATAATTGTGAATGTGGATCTCCAAGTTTTTGGCTAAGGCTTCCAACACTTCATCTCGGGTACTCGCAAGGTCGAGTGACAAAGATGTTAAGGTTGCTATATGTGTAAACAGCTTTTGACGGATCACGCGTGCTGAGACAATCTTGGAAGGACGCTTGAGGGCACTAGCCATGCTCACAATTTCATCTGGGAAAGTAAAACAAAAAATCATTAGCAAGGGTGTGCAAGAATGTGTGCTATAATAAAGACGAAAGTTTACCATGATCCATGAGGGGGACTTCAGTAACATTCTGCCTCGTAGGTGGTGCTTCTTCGACAACTGCATTAAACATAGAAGAAAAGTCTAGTACATGGGGGGGTACGCATGAATAAGATGAATGATACGGAAGGGAATAATATACATACCCTTCTTAGAGGCTACTTCATCTCGAAGGCTGTCTTCATCAACTGCTAGCTCACCTTGGGTCAGGTCTTTTGATGGAGTCGCCTCTACAACTAGTGCTTTACCAGCCACGAGGCCATCTTCCTCAATAGCCGAGGGGTGGAAGATTAGCAAGAGCATCTTCAGTAGGCGGAGATGCAGATTTGTTGAGCACACCGATGGCTTTATCTTGGGGCTCATCGACTTCAGGATGCTCATGTGCCTCGGACATCCTCACATTGGTAGAATTAGAAGGTCCAGCATCAACAAAAACCTCTTTATCAGTATCTTGGATAGCCTAGTCGTTAGTCCCAACAATAGTCGGGATCGACTCATTAGGGCTCCTGCTAGATGTGTCAGCCAATGGAATGCCTTCGCTAGAACCGTCAGTCCATCCTTGGTCATCTTTATCAGAATTTTCATAATCTACCAATTCCTCCATGACCACGTCCCGCGGGCTATCAGGTGGCATGGAAAAACCTATGAAAGCTTCAGAACCCTGTGAGGAGTTCACGTCTGTGTCTTCATAATCTAGCATAGATTCTATTTGGTCTTGTTGCTCCTTTAGTGTCATCATACGACGAGCCCTACTGGCTGGTATGATCGAAAAATCTACCTCTGGGATGCAACGCTCATCTCTCTCAACCACCTGAGGGCAACTCTCATTAGCGGTTGATCTGTGCATCTCAAGGGGGGCTGGCTCTGCTAGTTTATCGGTAAAGGCCTGCCAGCAACTAATTGTGAGAATAAAATAACATTGAAGTAATGAATATACTAAGGTCTAATCATACCTAGACATGTTCTCCAATGGGGGTTGGTGAAGGAGGATCCCACGTCTCTTGCCCTAAAGATGTTCCTAAAAGCCCGCCAACTTCTTGAATATGCAAGGAAGTCCTTGCACTAGTAGTGTTCGGGGGCTCAACATCTTTGACTACATCTTTGCCCTTGAAGGGAACATAAGGCTCTTCCTTGGCTATCTCGTGAGATGCTGCTAGAGCCTACTCGACTTGGGCCGTCGCTTCCTCCTTATTGGTAGGTTCTTCACCGAAGTGAATAGGCTGGTTGGTGGCAAGAGAACACTCCACCATAAAATGAACTGCCTCATTTTCTCCTAGGCGTTTCTCCATTATCCCATGTTTCGATTCAGAGGTAACAAAGGGAAGACTCCTCCCAATGGCTGCCAACTCCTTCTTGATACTCTCTATGAGACCAGGGAGTGAATCACGAGTCACTAATAAGATGTCTTGGCTGACAGGGAAATATGCTAGAATCTCCCTCGTGATGTCGATTACTCTCTTGAAAATGTAATCGAGAAAATAACCCTCTAGGGCATAACAGTTCATGGTGACCCCGATCTACAGATGCCATACACTTACTGGTGGAAGGCATAACATTGGATTCCTGACGACCCTCTCGATCTTCTCACTGGCCCAAGCTTAGTAGGAGTAGTACCCCGATCCACGAAATCCTCAAGTATGACCCTTTGTTTAGTAGGAACATAGGGAGGACAATTAAAAGGTTGTACTAGGATTTGTTCTTGCATCATGGGTAGTATGTTGGCTAGACACACTCAATCCATAGGAGTCTTGCTTCTTGACACAAATTCCTTCCGTTGGCTGCCGGGGTTCTTCAATGGGATAGCCCCCGATATCTTCAAAATCATCCTCATGAATGGGAGGCATCCGATCCGGTTCCCTTACCCGGTCAGAAGATGGGATGCATTGGGGTTTCCTTCCACGAGATCTCCTCCTCACCGGCCTCTTCCTCTTAGGTTTATGAGGTTATTCTTCCTCCTCGTCCTCTTTAGTGGATGAGGGAGATAGGGGAATAGCTTCTTTGTCTACTTGCTGGTCTCTTGGCCATATGTTGGATCTCCTGGGCCATTACACAATTGACGTCTTTTGGGCTAAATTTTTATTGTGAGATTAGTCAACCATTATTACAGTACCTTGACCATCATAAAAAATGACATTAGAATTGGCCCCATCCTCGTTATATCTTATTACAGAGAAGAATGAGTTGTACCACCACTTGGCATAACGATAATCAAATTGAAGATTATCATGCTCGGCCATCTCCTTGGGTATGACTGCTCGGCGACTTGTCCTCGACCTCACAAGGAAAAGGTAGGCCTCTTGAATCCTCTCTAGAGTACTAGCCTTACCCATCGTCTTTGAGCGAGTGGGGAAAGGAACAAGTCCCTGAAAGCAAGAAAACTAGTGAGCAAATCTATGCAGATTATAGGCTTCCATGTAAAGATGGTTGTCTCTTTTCTAGGTCAATTCACCACTTCTGAGGGAATAAAAGTACGTCCAAGCATCTCCTGATAAAGATCCATCATCTGTCAGAGTCTGGCCACCGAACAAGTGATCCAGAATAAGGACCAGCTTTTGAGTAAAGAAAAATAGTGCAACTGGACGCAAAACCAGCTCTGCTTTCTAATTCTTCAAAGTGTTGATATATGCAATTCTACGAAGATCTCTCTCCTCTCTGATAAATGGAAGGGAAGTGTAGCCCTAACTATACGTAGAAATATTGGAGGGGGAAGTACACCAATTTCTCTCTAATGTGGCCTTCTCGGAGGCCCGCTTCCACAATGTCTCATAAATCACTATATAAGCAGAATAGACTAGGGACCACTAGGTTCATGCGTATCCCATTAGTAAGGTTGGCAGCAGCAATGAACATGCCAGGGTGAATATGTTCACCTACACTACTGGGGAGGGCCCATCCACTTAAAAAGGTAGCATACACCCCGGCTAAGAATGTAGGGCCGTCAAGGTCAACACTCCATCGGATATTGTCCTTAGTCCACGATAAAGGTTTTCCCCTGGTAGATAGGCCCGAAGGACCCTAGCTGATGCAGCTTAACTAGCCGCCATATGAAACATTGATGTCATTAAACTCGAAGAATATTTGAAATAGTCTTCGACACATGGTGGAGAGTGTATCGAAATAAGCATTACAAGGGATGTACTCCTCTATCAATCTCCCTTCAAGAGGCAGGTGGCTGACACCAATAAATTCTCATAACGAGATCCCCAGCTCACCATATTGACATAGAGAGGTATTAGTGTCAGGGCACCACCTAGAAATGGCCTCTGCCACCATCGTATGGTGCTTATCAAAGCTACCAATAAAGCTGCGTAGTGCCTCGGCCATGCCTACGACATCTATCTTTGTGCGGTACTTGCTGAGGTAATGCTCAATAAGAGCCTCCCATTTCCTTCCCCCAACTGAAAAGGAGGAAGATCCTCTATAACTTTGGCTAACCCATATTGTTTCTCCTAATCGAATCTTTTGGATTAGGCTCCTGAAGTCATTGGTAGTAGAATCTTTGAGAGATTCCCCTTATTCTATGGAGGGGAGAAGGGTGTCGTGAATCGAGTTACAACCCTTACAAACTTGTCTAATGTATTCAGGAGGACTTGGCGCATGGTCTGTTATTGGTCAACGAATTTTGGATCAAAAAGGCTTTGGCTGTGAACCCATTCATGCCTTTGACGAATGGGAGAGTGAAAGCTCTTGTGACATTCACGATCGTATAAAAGTGCTCTTTCAGGAGCCATGACTCTGTAAAGAAAGATAAGCCCAAGGTTAGAAACTAAGTACAAATGAACATTTCAATACTATATAATTTTTACTCGAACGTGCATTTTCAGTGGCAAATGAGTATCCTGATCTCCATTCACCAACATTTTTGCACAATGCGGATATATGTCATTATGCTTTGTTGTGAGCGAATGAGAAGTTTTCAACCCATTTGCACCCAACATCTTGCTTAGCAAGGAGGACACAAATGGAAGGCGCCTCAACCCATGAGTGAACACGGGGAAACTGTTTTGCAACCACTAAAGCTAGCTCAAAGGTGGCGAATGGTTACCGGAAGTCTAGCCGTCGCCTAAGACGAAGACCAAAATTTTTGATGGGCCTAAAAGCCCCAAATCTTCATGGAGCAAGCTGAAGATTTGCCAAAAGGCTCGTCTCAACCATGCGAGACTTCCTAATCCACTGGCCTTAAGTTTTGAAGTCTAAAACTCACCAAGAACCAAGAAAAGGGTTTTCGACTTAAGAAACAGAAGATTCATGCAGGGGGTTTGACACAGTCTGAAACACTTAAAATGGTGATAAAATGATTACCACGATGAAAGAAAGTGTTGGGATGTTTTGAAGTCGAATGTTGAATGCAAAAGAAAAGGGGTGAAGATCATAGCTTTATACACTCGACAATGGGGGGGGTTCAATTTTGTTATAGATGGTTAAAGAATATGAAAGAGGATCATTTATATCCGCGAGGGTAACTTGGTCAGAACACAAGGGATTTGAAAAGACGTGCCTGTTCATAAGGGTTAAAGCGTCGTTTCATCCACTAAGAGTAGGTAATTGAAGAGACGTGCGCCGCCAGCTCTCATTAACCCTCGAAGAATGCAAATCCAAAAATCATGCGCGAATGAGAAAATAAAACTCCATTCGCCCTCGATTATTTGTGCATGAATGAAGAATTAGTTCATCATTTGCCACTGTGTTACTAGCAAATGATAAAAATTATTTTCATTCGTCATGGATAAAATTAAATGTTACTGCCTAAATCTTAGCAAAACATCCAACCTTTGAGGAGTTAGAGATTCTTTGAAGTGCACAATATTCATAAACGGTCATTTTGTTCAATTTTGAAAGACTTAACAAACAACTATGACTATTCAAATGAAAGAAAAGCAAGTCAGAGACAATTCATTAATAAGGCCAAAAATGGAATACATGTCTAAAACAAAATATGAAGATCAAATCAAAGCCCTAAGATTTTCTTGAAGGGCCTCAGAGATAAGGATCTGTCATTGAAAGATGGCATTAGCATAAACCCGTTTGGTTACTTCTTCGAGGTGGGATTCGTCACTTCTGTTCTCTCGTCTAGCAGTTAAGATGGCTTTGGCTTAAGTAATCAGTTGCATTCTATGCTCAACGCCACCCTCGCTATCTTCCAAAATGGCAATGTAGCCATTCAACTCATGCCAAAGGCATGCACACTCTATCTTGATATAGTAAAAGTGCTCCACCAACATCTCCAATTCTGCACTTGCAAAACTATCCCAGCGAGTTGTCTCTGCATGGATCAGATTCAAGTCAACTATTTTCTCATCTGATTCTTTAATAAGGGCTTCAAGATCAGGAGAAGGTTGAGCAAGTCTCAAGGTCTCTTCGGCTTGAGCAATAACAATAACAGAGTCTAAAAGAGACTCTACAGTCCTCTTAATACCGGGATTCTTGAAATACATTTCTACATCGTCCAAGCAAGCTAAAGCCCTAGCCCGAGTGCATGGTAGTGCAATTGCTATAAGATCCATTTCAATAAGATCTTGCAAAAGACAAGTCCTGGCTTCACGTGATTGGATTGCATTATCATGAAAGTGCTCTAACTCCACATCACTATAGTCCCATAGTGGCAAGACTGCTTCTTCTTCAAAGAATAATTCTGCATGATGAAGGAAAATAAGAAAATCAGAACTGGAAATAACCTAAATACTCTTAATATAGACACAAATACCTGACAAAGAAGTAGGTTCTATAGGGACAGGCTCTAGAGTTGAAACAGGATCAGATTCCGAAGATGAATTAGTCTCTGGTGATAAATCAGTTGTTGGTATGGGGACGTCATCCTATGAATCAATGATGATTGGTACAGGGTCAACAAGGCAGCTTGGCCTTACTTTAGGACCACGACTTGGTATTATCGTAAGAATTAGTTTTGGATTGGTCCAGGACCTAAGTCTCATCTTTTTAGGATTGACATTGGCACGAGAAGAAAAGGATTTGTCATTGTTTATCCTTGAGGACTTTCGTTTGGGCGCCATTACTTGAGAAAGAACAGAAGAAACATAAATCTTCTCAGTATGAAAGATAACCTACGAATGACATAAAATGTGGTCGAATGAGGATTTAAAGTGTCATTCGCGTACACTAAATGACACACTCAACTCACGAAATGAAGTAAGAAGGAGTCATTCGTAGCCCACTTAAGCAGGCAACAATTACCCTAGGGACGATAATAAAAGATGCAAACAAGAATGAGTAGAAGAAAATGGTTTCAACTCCCAAAACCTCTCCAATGATGTTTTCTTGGACTGAATGAAGATTTTCTCTTCCTTGAAAGAAAGGCAGTCAAAATCACAAATAAAAAGAAACATACCTCATATGATCATTCAAAAGGAAGAAGAGAATTCAAAATTAAAAAGAAAGAAAAGTATGTGTCATATGATCAATTGAAAGAAAGGGAAAAGAAGATGAAAGACCTTACACGTGCAAGAAATGGAAAATCTGAATGAAGCTCTACTGAGAATATGAGTTAAAGAAGAAAGAAGAAGGTTTATATACTTGTAGGGTTATAACTGTCAAAAGCAAAGAATTTGAAATGTCCTAGGGACAAATAAAGAAGGTATTGTCAAGAATAATTGAAATCCATTTTTTTAGCCTAAAAAAATGCACCGTTTCCTTACCACACTCGCAATGCCTTTTCTAAGGGGGCAGCTGTTGACACCCAAAAAAATGTGTACGCGAATGAGAAATAGATTTCTCATTCACCCCCAATTGAATGGCGAATGAATATTTGGATCCTCTTTCACCATTGGTTAAAGGAATTTAGTAATATACGCTCAACCAAAAGGTGTGCACGAATGGATTAGTGTAATACAGAAACCAGAAACTGAAAATTGGTTTTATCTCTTTACAAGAAAGTTGTTTTGGATAACCATGACTCTTGTGAGTCCCATAACTATGTAGAAGATGAAAGAAGGTGGATTCTTGCATAGAAGAATCACTTAAATATTTGAGATAAGATTTGAAGAATCCCATCTCAACAGAAACGATACGGAGGAGATAAAGTTCTCCTCAAATAAAGACTCTTTTTCAAGTTCGTTTGAAGAGCTTATAAATACCTGCATGCACAAGAGACTCACAAGGAGGATGGAGCATGTCCATTATATTTCTGCAAACTCTTCAAAAGATACCATGAGGAGCTTGAAAATGAATCAAGTTTCAAATAGATATGCTCATTGACGAATGAACAAGCAAGTGTAACCTATATACTATATTACTTTTTCCCCTCCTCTTTCTCTTTTATATGATTGTAACCTTATTTTGATGTATAACTTAAAGATAATCAGATGTAGGCTATGTTAGGCGACTGTAATTAACAAGTTTGACCAACTTAGAGTTTTAATCCTTACTCATAAAATAATAAACTAGCCCCCAAAATGGTTATGTAATTTATCCAACGAATTTCACCTCATACAAAGACTCGAAATTTGGTGTTACAACTATCTTCAAAATAAAAAAGAATAAGTTCTCTATAGAAGTCTTTTTTCTCTTCTCGTTATCTCAAAAAAACTTATCACTTGAAACTAGGGTTATAACTCTTGTACACAATCAATTATAGATATGAAATCATAAAGATACCCCTCAAACAGTTTTTCTCAGTCATCATCAGTGTTTACTTACTAAGCAGGCAACTAGTTCTTCATTGGACAAAATCTTCATCCATATCTTTGGAATACTTGAGAGTTTTTACAAGCATCAGGCCATGGATCTAGCATTGCCAAACAAATCCAATAGGATTCTCTCCTGTCTACAATTAATCTTGTGGTTTCAGGAGAGGTATACATACCCCAAAAGGTGAAAATCACCAACCATAAAAGCGATTTTCACTTTTTTCGGGATAAAGTGTACGTCTGTTGAAACCACAAGATTACTTGTAGGCAGAGAATCTTGTCTCCAAACAAATATTTGGACTTCACGTGACACCTTAAGCTCCTCATCATTGGTGTGTCTGCAATTTGAAATAGTTCTACTACAGTTCAAACAATCCTATCAACATCCACTTTTGTGGTTTACATCACCCTAGGGTTAAGCTTCGTAGTCTAGTATTGCCTTCTGCAGCCCTCTGCGTCATCAGCGCACTTGTAGACGTCCACCAGAGCAACCCCCGATGCATCGGCGGCATCACATCTGACTCCCGTCAAGAAATGATAGATTTCAAGAAGAATCCTAACGCAAACGTACGTACAAGGTGCTCCAATTTAATTTCAATTTAGCAGAATCCAGTTCTAGTAATTTTACCGTTTGCTTTTAGAATCTAACCAGCCCTACCAGCTTAATAAAAAACTGCCATTAATTTTTAACTTGTATGTTCAACCCTAGTTTATTCTCCCAAGTCCTAACACGAGAAACTTAATGATAGTTTCCACTGGTCAAAATTTTACTTGACACAGCTGGAAATGACATAACAATAATCACAATGCTTGCATTTCACACGTCCCTAAAGATTTCCCCATCAACTTTCTTTCAAATAAAATTACCACGAGATATTTAAATGTATAAAAAAGATGGATGGTCTGAATATTCTTTGAAAGGGAAACATGTTGCTTATCTGATGGAGGGTAAAGGGTGTCTCACTGTCTCCAACTTCCATAAAAGCTTTCACGTTCTCTTGTTGTGTGGAAGTTGGCGAGGAGCACAAAATGCTCATAGAATGTCTTAACAGAATGATAAAGGGAAAAAGCAAAAGGTTCCAATCCCCTCAACCTTTTCATCACATCATATATATCTTTTGAGATTTGATTCCCTTGCCTTGTTTCTAAAATGGGTTTAGGGCCCTTAAGCACATCGCCAGTATAAACTATTGAAAGTGCCCCTGTCTCGAGCTTGGATGTACACTTTTCGCATAAACATTGGACCCCATATACCTAACGTAATTAATCCTCTATTTAAGATGTCTCACTCGTTAAAAGGATGCATTAATTGTGGGCACTTCATCCAAACCCTACAATCTACTTGTGGTCCACCCGAGCCATGAGAGATGAGATAAGAGGGCCAGGCGTTTCAAGCAGGCCAAATGGGGGTTCATCGTGAGGGATGGTCTCACATCATTAGCTGACTGGAGGTTTGGGAGGTTGAACTGCCTCTAGCCCTATTTCTGAAGATCATCCATGAATAGTGGTTTTCCATGTGTCACTGTGTGTACCTCTCATTATGTTAGATATTTCGACCCATCTTACTGTGGACTGTCTGCAAATATTTCTGGAAGAGAAATGCAAAGGAGGTCACCCTTAAGGGCCCCGTCCCTTGACCTGCCTATATTCAGGATCAGGGCAGTCTTACGGGACTCAAATTTGCTTCTTGTTTTTTATTTTTTTCATTTATTTATTCTTTTTTAAACAGTTGTCTGTATTCTGAATACAGTGGCATTAGTATCAACCGTTTGGTGCAATTTTCGATTGTTGCAGATTGGACAATTACCCCACTTAGTAGACGATCTACATGAATGTATACCATTAAGGGTGACAAACTTGGTGGGAAAAGCCTGATTGGCAAAAAAAGGGGAGAAGAGGTTGGTTTAGAAAACGCAATCTCGCAACGGATAAAAAGCATTACAACAAAGGAATGCTTTCCTTTTTTAGTTGAAGTCTTGCTTTCATATACTGTATTGGCTTCTTTCTTGTTTAAGGTTGTAATCTATTATTTCACTCGCAAAACGAGGGATCAGTGTGTTAAGAGAAGAGTGTAACACCGACTATCTAGATTATTCCAAGTCGGTGAGTCTCTCCATCATACCCAAAGATTCCGGGTCTTGTGAGAGAAACGGCTCATTGGAGATGGTAAATGATGTATAGAATTATTTTACCGAACCAATGAGTCGGTCCAGAGCATGTGATACAAAGGGGGTTTGGGGATGAATCTAGCTAATTGAACACATCCTTTACGATAGAAAATACTAGGAATAATGAAACTCGTTGATTTTTACAACAGAAAATACTAGGAATAATAAAACTTGTTGATTTTCATGAAGGAAAATTCTATGAATTAGGGTCAACTTAAAAATTTCATTCACTAATCTCAGTCAATAATAATTCTCCATTACATTGATTTTTTATAGACCAATGACAACAAAAACTAAAATAGAAAAGTCTTAAATAACTCTAAAGAAGTTCATCCAAAAAATCGTATAAAAATATTTCCAATCATGTGCTTCATCTTTGATAGCGATTCTGTTTGAAATTGGTTGAATTTGAAAGTTCTTCATAAAATATATATTCTATCCCTTAAAGCCTCCTTT
>JAOXJP010025704.1:0-17072 GCA_025762735.1 Platanus orientalis
AGCCTGAGCCTTGCCTTCATGTGACGAGCCCGAGCCAAGCTGGACCTGGCTCAGCTTGGCTCGTTGACACCCCTAGTTGGAATGATCCAAGAACTTCCAGGAGCAAGCCCCATAAGTTTTGAAGCAAAAACAAGCATTCTAGAAGTCCAGGATTGATCCTAGAAAAAGGCCAAAAATTTCCTATTCTCTCAAGGTTGACCCAAGAATTGATCCTAGCTGATCCGGGATCGATCCCAGGTTGTAGAAAACAAATTTTGGAAGGTTTTCTTGTGCGAAAAACTTCCAAATTTGTGGGATATTGTGACCATTGCAAATCCAATCTTTTTGGGTTTCCAAAACTCTATAAAAAGATGTCAAACCCTCGAAAAGACATACTTATGAGCTCTTGCAAACTATTGAGATCTACATTCATTTTATTGGAAAATCTCTTGATGAAGAAGCTAGAGTTTGTGTTTGTGTAAAAAGGGAGAGGTTTCTCTCATTTGTGGTTGATTGAGCTTACCCACGATCTCTGAAGCTAGATTAACATACAAATCCAAAGAGGATCATGCATAAGGGTTCCAAACCTTCAACCCTCCAAAAGCTCCAAAGCTTTAGAGCCATAAACGAGGTAGCTTTACTCTTAGCTTTATATTTCTATGAATATTAAGCTAGGTTGGTAGATCTTAATTATTTGGAGCATTAGTTGAGTGTGGATTTAATTGGAAAACTAGCCTATCTTTGAGGCACCCTCATTATTGACTACTAATCATCTTTTACAATACGTTTAAGAGGAAAATCTCTGAGACTTTAATTCTAACTTGTTTGCAGAGATTGAATAATTGCAAGATCATTTGCATATCAGCCTTCATAGAGACATTCATTAATATTCCTCATTTGTGATAATTTAGAGGAATTTATATTGTGCTTACAATTGAAAAATTGGCCTATTAAGAGGCATATTCATGGGAATTCAATTTCCTATCATCTAAATCATCATTTATTTGATTGTGTCTTCATCGGAGCCACCGAAGACAGATACCTTCGCCGGAGTCACTAGAGGTTTGATTACACTCGCCGGAGCCACTGAGTGTATTTGATAGTGACTGGAGTTCACTGAGTTGAGATTGTTGTTGGGTTTATTAATTTGCTTGTAATAGTGTGTGAACTATTAATAAAAATTAAAGTAGCTCGGAGGAGCTTTTGGACAGTGGATGTAGACTAGGATCGGCCGAACCACTATAAATCTTGTCCCTTGTGTGATTTTACTCATGTCTTTCTTAATTTTATTGTGTCAAAGTTCAATGCATATCAATCTTGAACATTCATCACCCATTTGTTAATTGAGACAAAAATCAAAAGTGAACTCTAATTGGAAGGGTAAATAATTAAAGGGAATTAAAAATAAAATTTAGTGTAATCCTATTCACCCCTCCCTTCTAGGATTCCAGGACATTAAAATTAGAATTTTAGTTTTCGTAGCTTTGATGATCGTGATCACCTCAAATGTGAACATCATGGTAGATCTAGACATACTAAGGACCAGTATTGAGATTTACATGGACGTCCACAGGATCTTCCTCCACATTAGTACCAGGGAGGTGGATTGAACACAACTAGAGGTGGAGGTCGTTTTGAAGGTAATCAACCTAGTGCTCATTCAGTTACTTTTATGCCCTCAAAGTCAGTTGATCTTACATTTGCTTCTCTACTAGAGGGTCATCTATCCAGGGAGGAAATCAAGGCCTTCTGGGGTTTTCTTTCTCAACTTAATATTTTCATTGCTCCTACCTCGTTTGCGACTTCGGCTTCAGGTACATTTGCATTACCCTTATCCACATTTGTTTATCCCTCATAGGACTCCTAGATAATTGATTCAGGGGCATCTCACTGGATTACTGGTATGTCTTCCCTCTTCAAATCTTACTGTGTAAGTTCCAGAAAAGACAAAGTCCGTATTGCAGATGGTACCTATTCCTCTATTGTTGGACATTGTGACATCCCTACTACTTCTTTGTTGTTTTCTTTTATTCTTCGTATGCCTAATTTTATATTAAATTTGTTATCCGTTAGCTATGTTACTAAGAGTCTTTATTACAGTGTCATTTTCTTTCCTTCGTATTGTGTGTTTCAAGACTTGAAGACGAAGACGACTATTGGTACAGAGCATGAAAAGGATGGTCTCTGTCTTCTGGATTCATCATCTCAGTCATTCATTGCATCTTTAGCAATAAAGATAGACATCTCTTCTGCCACTATAGATGAATTGTTCCAATGACATCCTCGTCTTGGCCATCCCTCTTTTTTTTGTTAGGAAAACTTTTTCCAAATTTCAATTTTCTTTATAAATAATTTTCATTGTAAACCTTGTCAGTTGGTAGAATATTATTGTTCAGTTTATCCCTTAAGTAATAATAAATTATATCTTCCTTTGCTATTGTTCATTCTGATGTATAGGAGTCTTCCGTAGTTACTTTTTTGTCTAGTTTTTGTTACTTTGTTACTTTTGTAGATGATCACTCTCGTGTTACATGGGTATACTTGTTAAAGCAAAAAAGCGATGTATTTACTACATTCAAATCTTTTTTTAATATAATTCATACACAGTTTGGCATCAAACTTCGCATTCTTCGTTTCGATAGTGCGGGAGAATATCTCTTCAACTCTTTGTCTTCCTTTTTTTATGCTTTTGGAATTGTCCACCAGACCACATGTTCGGGTACTACTGAGCAAAATGGGGTGGCTAGGCGTAAGAATAGACACTTACTTGAGATTGCTCGTACACTCATGCTTATGAAGAATGTACCTAAGATTTTTTTGTCTAATGCCATTCAAACAACTGCCTTCCTCATGAATAGGATGCCTTCTTGGGTCCTTTCCTTTAAATCTCCAATCAAAGTTTTTTCACCAAGAACTCCCTTGTTCTCTCTTCCAAAAAAAAAAAAAAAACATTTTGGTGTATTTGTTATGTACACATATCAAAATTTGATCGCACCAAGCTAGACACAAAAGCACTGTCTTTTTGGGTTATGGTGTTGATTAGAAAATGGTATAAGTGTTTTCACCCACTTACCCGAAAAAGTTTGTTTGTCGGGATGTGACATTCTTTTAATCTATTCTCTTATTTTCTTAGGGTAAGACATCTTTTCAAGGGGAGAGTTCAGGTGAAGAGTTTTCCTCTTCCACAATTCCATTTGTTGTCCTAGTTCCTTCATTTCATTTTGACAATACCGGTGTAGGTAGAGAGGAGGAGACTAAACTTAAAGTATACACTTTGAAATACCGTATAGGTTGATCCTAGAAGGGGGGTGAATAGGATTTACAATTCTTTTGGTCCTTTTTAATTTGTTTAGATTATTTTTAATTCAATTCTAATTTCCTTTAAATTAATGCAAGTGTGTGTGCTAGGAGTGTTGCCAAACAAAAATAATATCGAATAGATGATGTGCAAGTAAAGATATGGATTTGAAAGTAAATAGACAAGCAATCACACACAACAATCTACAAGTTTTATAGTGTTTTAGCACGATGGTCTACGTCCACTCTCTAAAAGCCAAGTTTTAAAGTAGTTCAGCATAATGGCCTATGTCCACTCTCTAAAAGCTCACTGTTGAGTTTAAGTAATTTCGTTAAGATTGGCTATTACAATCTATGTCAAAACTAACTAAAAACCTTTCTACTTACACTAAGTAAGCTATTCACTACACCTGGTGTCTCCGGCAAGTGTAGGCACGCTTCTGGTGTCTCTGACGAAAGCTAGACAATATGAATAATAAATATGGATGCAAATAAATGCAAAACAAAAGCAAAACTTACCACTTAATAGTTGATGTTGTTATTCTTACCAAGTGGGAGTTATTCTTGATGAGCTAGTGTGCCTAATGATATCACAATACTTCAAGCCTTGATTCTAAAGCTCCTTGAGCCTAGCCAAACAAAAAGGGGTTTCCCTTTGGACAACCCACAAGTACCTCTCCTTTGAAAATAGTAACTAGGGAGTGTAGAGGAGATAGTGAGAGAGAGATTTCAAGAAAGTTTAGAGACTTGGAGCTCTAACAAGAGGGAAAATGGAGTTTTCCTTGGTTGGGAGCTTACGTTTTGCTAAAAATGCAAATCTCTGAAAATGCTTGAAGTGTTGTCCTAAAGAGGAAAGTTTCATTCTTATAGGGGTTATGGAGCCTTCTCATGTTTTGGATTGGAATCTTCTAAAACAGGCAAGTCATAAGGGTTGTACATTTGAAAAACGGAGTTTTAGATTTTTTAACTTATCTTGAGTGTGACCGATCACGGGGTTTGTGACTAGTCACGAAGCATCAGGTTGTGATTGGTCACAAACTCATGTCACAAGCTTGGGTTGCTCGTGGAAGCCTGTAAGTCAAATTCGTGACCGATCACAGTCGTGACCAATCATGGACATTGTGATCGGTTATAGTGGGACATAACCATCAAGTCATGACCGATCACAGGAAAGAGGCACTTGTCTCAGGTATTGATTTTAGTGTCAAAACCTTGTGCGTGACCGGTCATGGGCTTTGTGACCGATCACAGGGTTTGTGATCAGTCACAGACAGAACTTTCCCAGTCTTCTGTCTTGGGTCTTCTTAGGTGATCACTCCCCTGTAACCTTGGGGGGACTTCCCACATGTGACTATACACATTGTGATCCTCACTATATGGTCTTACTCATGCTAAATGCATGCTTTTATCTTTTAGGTGTCAAGAGCTTGTCCCGAGCAGTCTTCCGGTCTTAATGTTCAAGTCTTTGTTCTTCTTGGAGTTCTTCACTTGGAGATGACTATCAAAACATACAACCCTTACAACATGTTTGGGCCATGAGATTGACAAATAATACAAGTGCACTAACACACTCGAAGAAAGAAGAAAGGTGACTCAGAAATGCAATAGCAAGTAGGTGTTGACATATATCAGTAAGAAGGTGCTCCAAATCAGCAAAGTGACCAGAATCCTTATGTACTCATTCGAGAGTCTTCTTTGGATTCGAGCCCTAAAATAGATAACATGCCTCTCTCTTCTGAGATGGATGATTCTAACATACCGATTGCTCTGCGAAAAGGTGTTAGATCATCTACTCAACATTTCATATTGAACTTTGTTTCTTATCATTTTTTATCATTTTCCTCTCGAAACTATGTTGCTTCCTTGTCGTCAATTACTATTCCTCGCAGAGTATTTGAAGCTTTAACACAGCCACAATGGCGAACTGCTATGAAGGAATAAATGAAAGCTTTAGAAAATAACCAGACATGAGAATTAGTTAACCTTCCAAAGGGAAAGATAATAGTTGGATGTAAGTGGGTGTTTACTGTGAAGCATAAACCTAATGGATCAGTTGATAGATACAAGACACGTTTAGTTACAAAGGGATACATAAACATTTGACATTGATTACCAAGAGACCTTTGTTCCCGTGGCAAAGATGAATTCAATACGAGTTCTAATCTCCCTGGCTGCAAATCAAGGATGGCCCCTACTCCAATTTGATATGAAGAATGCATTTTTACATGGAGATCTGGAAGAGGAGGTATACATAGATACACCACCTGGATTTCAAATGTCAGGAGCAAAGGGCAAAGTGTGTAGGCTAAAAAATGCACTTTATGGCTTAAAACAATCGCCAAGAGCATGGTTTGAAAGGTTATGGTTATGAGCAGCAATGGTTACAAACGATGTAAATAGTGCCAAGCAGATAATACGTTGTTTGTAAAAAGAGAAGGTAAAAAGATGACGGCTTTTATTATGTATGTTGATGATATTGTGGTTACAGGAAATGATGAAGTGGAAGTAGCATATCTTCAAAGCAACTTGGCAAGGGAATTAGAGATTAAGGATCTAGGCTCCCTTAAGTACTTTTTGGGGATTGAAGTGGCTAGATCTCGACAAGGAATTTTTCTCTGTCAGAGGAAGTATATTCTTGATCTATTGAAAGATTCAGGAATGATGGGATGTAAACCATGTGCTACCTCTATTGAAGTGAATCACAAGCTGAAAGAAGGTGACAATGAGAGGTTGATTGATGTAAGTAGATATCAACGACTCATTGGATGTTTCATCTACCTGTCATTAACCAGACCTAATATAGCATATGCAATGGGTGCGATTAGTCAGTTTATGCATGCTCCTACTCAGGCGCACATGGAAGTTGCATGCAAAGTTTTGAAATACCTAAATGAGTGCCCAAGGAAATGAATCATGTATAAGAAATCCGATCATCAAAGAGTAGCTATGACAGCATACACTGATGCAGATTGGGCAAGTTCATTGATTGACTGAAGGTTTACCTCAGGGTACTATCCCCTTGGTTGAGGAAATCTTGTTACATGGTGCAATAAGAATCAATCTGTGGTGGCAAGGTTTAGTGCCGAAGTAGAATTTCGCTCTATAGCTAATGGGATTTGTGAACTCCTATGGTTAAAGAAGCTAGTTGATGAATTGGAGTTTCCTGTGATGGGTCCTAAGAACCTCTTTTGTGATAACAAGGTAGCTATCAACATTGCACATGATCCAGTCCAACATGATAAAACAAAGCATGTGGAGATTGATCGACACCATCAAGGATCATATCAAGTCCAGTCATATTTACATTTCTTTCATTCAGACAAAGTATTAACTTGCAGATATCTTTACAAAGGGCTTACATAGTGCTCAGTTTTCATATATTGTAGACAAGCTGGGAATGATAGATATCAATTCACCAGCTTTGGGGGGAGTGCTGAGATATATTACATGGAGGGTAGTATTGGCAAAGGTATTATATACATGTACATGTATGGTATATCATATACTATGGTATATCATCTCTCTCTAATACATAAATAAAATATTTTGTGTGGGTGAGAAAAATGACACGATTTCCATAATTTATTTCTCTATTCTTCTCCTCTCTCTCTCTCTCTCTCTCTCTCTCTCTCTCTCTCTTTTCAAGTATGTTATGGCATCCTTTACATAGCAGATGTTTCTAAGCAGATTGGATTACATCACAACTTTATTGTGGGGGGATTTAGCGTATGGTTATGTGGTTCGAGTCTCCTAATGTTGTTGTTCCTTACCCTTTATAAAATCCGAGGTTGAGTTTTTTTCAAATAAGTGGGATTTGATGAAGACATGGGAGCAAGGTGGGGTCCACGCATGAAAAGATATAAGGAGCATGTAGCATGCAATGGAACAATTTTTTGGAGGATTTGATAGAGTTTTATGACTTTCTAACTTTTTATAGACTTTTATGCAGTTTATAGTTGGTTTTTAGAGTTTATTAGAGTTAGGGATATAAGAGGAATTAGTGATTTTGTTTTTGGGCAATTTAGACTTCATATAATAAAGCCCAAAAGAGGGCTGGTTGACCACTCTAGAAGGGGGGACCAAAATTAAATTTAGTTTCTAATTATTTTTGTTTCTTTTATTAGAGGTTTAAGTGATGTAAAAGGGGGAAACCTAAGGTGATCATGGCCTATAAAGAGATCTCTCTCTTCTTCTTCTTTTTTTTTCAATGAAGTTTTGTGGGAAAAAAATTGCTCTTTCCTCTCTACACGAGTTGGGGATCTTCTCAAGCTCTTGGTGCCATAGCTTGGTGATTTCCAAGGTCATGAGGTTAGAGGTTTCCTCATAAGGTACTTCTTCTCTTTCCTTCTTTCTTTATTCAATCCCCTTGCTGTCCTCTGCAACCACCAGCCGTCAAACAAGTTCTAAAGAATCCATCTTGAATGAGTTCTTGAATGTGTAAACCTGAAATCCTGTTATCCTTATATCCTCTTATGTGCCCCCTTTGCTAAACCCAGAGAACTCATCTCCATAACCTACAGTTACACCAATTCTTACTATTCTTGATATTTTTATGAGAAAATCCCAATTATACCAACCATATAACCTACGGCTACTCATAGTTTTTCTCTCTTGAAGTTTCCATAAAAGAAACCCAAGAAACCTTTGCATTTATGCCTGCGGCTGAATCAAAATCCTTTTGCTTACTGATTTCTTGAATCCAAACCTAAGAAATTTTTCTTGTGTACCTGCAGCACCTGTTTCTGAAGGGATTCCATGTATGTCACACACGAAAATCTATAGATCTCTCAGTTCATGACCTGCAGCAGCAAAGGGATACTTTTCCCTGTCGTATCCTCTCTTAAGCAGATGGGCATTCATCAAAGTTTATTGCTGCAGCTGGGAGTTGTATTCTTTGGTTGAATAAGGTTCAAAAGTGCTTACAAATTGTTTGATTTTATGTGTAAGTTTGTGCTGAAGTAGCTTCTAAGGGGTTATTTTCTGTGGAATGATTTGATTTCATTGCCTTAGAGGTTGGTTAATCGATTACTTTCTGACATACAATTTCTCACATCCATTGGGTACTTTCTTAAGGGTGTGCTGCATCACTTCCTCCATGGATTCTCCTAAATCCCCTTCACTAAAATCTCAAAATAACCCCAACCCAATTGGCCATAGAATTCCTCCCTTCCCTTTGAATTTAATCCTTCAAATCAAACGCTCTGAACCATACTACCTGTGACTGGTCAGAAAAGCAATATAATTGCTGTTTTCTACATCAAAACCCCAAACTCATCCCTCCCCATTCTAAGGTTATGTCTTTCCTTGGTTTTCTGATTGAGACTCAGAAATCCCTCATCTCTTAAGTCCTGCGACAGCCTCAGTTCAAGCATCTCTTGCTGGATTTTGTTTTCCACCAGAGAAATCTCATCTTTATGTCTTGAAACTGCTGGAGCTTTGGTTTTATGGCTGCATTCTGAAAAGATAATAACAGATTACCTAATACACCCAGGAGAAACCAGACTTGAAATTACATTATCTGTTATGAATGTGTTATATATACACCTGGAAATCTGTTTATAACCTGTCTTGATCCTTTGGAAAGTAATGACCTGAAGCCTTTGTTATTGCTGAATGGTCACACTGGAACTTGGTGATATCTGAAGATTATTATTTGAAACCAGAAACCATATCAGAGATCCTTTAGACCTTCTCTTATGCGGCCGTATCTTAAGTGAGTTTGTGAATTAGTATTTTGGGTTGTGCTGCATCGCTTCCTCTCTTGGTATGGATGTCATACAACTTTAGGGCCATTGGACGGTGGTGTGGTGGCCTGTTGGAGGTGGACGATAGATTGATGAGGAAGGAGGTGCTGTCGGCAGTGAGGATGAAGGTTTGAGCCAAGATGCTCGATGATAATCCGTGGACACTTTCGATGATGTTGAATGACGAGGTCTTGCTTGTGATCGAAGTGGAGGAAGCTTTGCTTCAAGGGAGTTTGTCTGGCGATGAGGAATGGGGTATCAATTAAAAACTTCGAATATAGCTTTGTTATTGAGTTTATTTATTTATTTGTCTACTGCTTGGACATGAAGATATGTAGCTATTCTTGTCTTGTACTATTTGGGGCATGCCATTGGATCCTTGGATCACACCTGTACAACTTTGATTCATCTGTTGATGAGATCAATTCTTTGTTGAATAGTTTTGGTGTTTTTTTCCTTAATCTTCATTATTTGGCATCATAGGTTGTATCAGATCTTGTCATTGATTTCCTTTCTTTTTTCTTTTTTTTTTGATAAGGGAAAGGAATTATATTCAAAAGGAAGAAAAACCATACAAATGTAAGGGATAAGGCATCCCACAAAACCAGAACCAAAAAAAAAAACCAAAGCGGCCCAGCTATCTTAAGCCTATAGCTGAGTTCCACTCCCTCAATAAACCTCCCCTATCCTTGTCATCGCTCTCTTTACATCTCATAGTTAAAATGGTAACAATTTTTTTTCCTTTATACACTGTTATTCCTTTCCCTCATACCGCCGCTGGAACCAAGCGCCAAATCCTCTTGCCTTTGGAATTTAAAGCCTTAGTCCTCCAACTGGACAAGAGACATACTAGATTAGGAGGGTTCACCGAACTGATACCAAAATCCTTCAACATAGAGTTCAAATATCCACAACAAAGGGGCAGTGAATCATAATGTGGGATATCGCCTCTCCATCACCATAACCAAGTAAGCAAACATTCATCAAGATCATCCCTTTGCGAATAAGGATATCCTACATTGATATTTTCCCCAGTGACGCTGTCCACAAGAAAAACTGCACCTTCAAGGGAGTTGCATGGTTCCAGACTTCCTTCCATGGAATGCCAAGGTTAGTAGAAGGATTATGCAGACCAAACAAGACTTCACACAGAATTTTCCCTCGGGATCAGCACACCATATTCTGTTATCTGTCTGATCCATCTGAACTGTCACATTCATCAGCCTTCCGAACAAATTACAAATTGAAGGGTTTTCCCAATCAAAAGCTGCTCTGCTAAGGATTGGCTACCGTAACACCCCCCGAAATCCAGCTTAGCATAATCAGCAACCGCAACCATACGATTCACAGCCAGTGAGTATACTTCCAGAAATTCTTCCTTCAATGGTCTCCCCCCACACCATTTGTCTTCCCAAAAGCCAATTCTATCTCCTTTAGCCACTTCATATCGAATTCCTTTTTTAAAGAACTCCATATGCCTTACTATACCTTTCCATAAACCCCTCCCATGCAGCCCATGCACTACATCAGGATTCTAAACATCACGAATACCATACTTTGCAATCAGCACTTTCTTCCAAAGCCACTCCTTGTCCAACCCCAAACGCCAAAGCCATTTACAAAGGAAGCAACAAGATGCATTCTAGGAGAAGCCTCTCCCCCCGATAAAGAAACTCTCATTGAAGCTTCTCAATATGTAAACCAACCTGCTTTGGGATAGTCAACAAAGACAAAAGTAAATTGGGATATTCACCAACGCTGCTTTGATAAGAGTCACCTTTCCTCCTTTAGATAGGTATTAAGCTTTCCATCCCGAGAGCCTTTTATGAATCCGATCCACAAACGGGTTCCAAACCTCTTTCTTCTTAAAAGAAGCTCTCAACGGAAGACCAAGATAGGATATTGGGAGAGCTCCAACCCTACATGCCAAATCCGTAGCCAGCATATCAATGTTGGGGACCTCGCCAACTACAAACAAAGCACTTTTACCAAAATTCACATGTATCCCTATCACTGCCTCAAAACATCGTAGTATACATCTCAAATACTAGATTTGTCTTTGAGAGTTCCCACGATTGATCAAAGTATCATCTGCAAACTAAAGGGGTGATTCCGAGACCTCGCCAGATCCAACCTGAAAAATCTTCCATCATGCCAATCTCCACTGCCTTACACAACATACAACTCAAGGAAACCCCTCTCGAAGAAATCAATCATCACCCTCATCAAGTCTCTTCACAACCTCCCAACAAATTTTATAAAAGTCTATAGGGAAGCCATTTGGACTCGAAGCTTTGTCACCCTCCAACTCCCAAACAACAACCTTCACTTCTTCAGAAAATGGCCTCTCCATGCAAGCAACACTACTACAAAAAATAGGAGGGAAGTTAAGGCCATCCACAGTCAACCCCCTAGCATAAGGTTCAACAAACAACTTTATGTAGAGTTCCTCCACCTTTGCACGGATATCCACCTCATTAGAAAAGACCTCTTCACCCTCCCTAATTTGATAAATCGAATTAACACCCCTCCCACAACTAACCATCTTATGAAAGAATTTAGTATTATCATCACCTTCTTTGAGTCTCTAAACTCTAGATTTTTGCTTCCACATAATTTCCTCCATCTCAATAACCCACCCATACTCCTCCTTTGCCTCCATCCTAAGAATCCTCTTCTCCTCCAAAAGACATTCCTTCCCTTCCAAATCCTATCTAGAAATACTTTCCAAAGCCTTACTCTTCCTCTCTTCAATATTTTCGAAGACCTCCTTATTCCACACTTTTAATTGATTTCAAACAAATTTTAACTTCATTCTAAACTTATGACCTGGAGGCAGTGTTTAAAGTATTAAGGGGTGGGGGTACAATACCTCACCCCTAGTTTTAAAACTCCTTTGTATCGCAACACGTGCCACAAGTATTGCACATGTTAGATAATAAGCTTGAAATTTTGATCATTTTCCCTTTAAATGCCTTGCGATTCGCGATACTGGAAGAGTATTACGGCTTTGGGTCTCGTATCTTCAACTGCAAAACTCTAAATTTTTTTTTTTTTTTTTTGTGGATTTAGCTTCGTTTAGCTAAATCTAGGACTCCACTTGTGTCCATTTCACTCTAATACTTGTCTTTGGGTCATATTGATGGATCGAAGCTGAAACCCCAAATTTTGCCAACAACTTTGGTAAGTGTCGTATTTTTGTTTCAATCCTCCTAGATTTTTTATATGTCATGCATATGTGATAGATTTACACATTCATGGAATTAACATAGTTTTTGGAAAATAAAAAAATTTATTTATTAATTTTTGAAAATTTAAATTAAATTAAATTAAAAAAACACACTAAATGGGCATTGTTTCATCTATTTAAGTGTTTAATGATGCTTATTATAACATTTCCTAAAAGTTTCATTCAAAAAGTCCAAGGTTTACATAGTGTTTCCATATATTCTATAGGCGACAACATATGCATGAGGGCGACGGTTCTCCCAACCATCATTTTTTTTTTTTTTTTGATAATTCTCCCAACCATCATAGATGGTTGTTTTCTATATGTAATGATTCATAAGTGTGTATTAGTGTTTATTCTATCAAATCCTAAAGTTTCATAAAAAAAATTCTTTGTTTGATTTGCGTTTTTCCCGTTTCCTGGTTTTTTCAAACGTTTCCCCACAATATGTGACATGTTTCAGTATTCCCAAAGTGCAATACGGCGCGCATTACCAATACTTTAAATCTTGCCTGGAGGACCAAACACTAAACAAGAATCCCACCAATCTTTAATTATATCTGTGAAACTAGGATGTGTCAACCACATGAGCTAAAACCATAATGGTTTTGGACCCCAGCTGATCTCCCCCCCCCCCCATCCCCCCAAGGAGAATAGGTAGATGATCGGAAATCAGTCTTGGAAGGGTAATACAGGGGCATTTTCACACCGGGCTTAAGTTGGGCAACCTATGTGAGACGGGGGCACATTCAGGGTGGGGTGACCTGTGGGAGATGGGTGACTCGTGTGAGGTGGGACCCACGAAGGAGGGTTCGGTCTAGGGCCTGACAGCCCTAGCCTAGCTTGGGCTATAAGATAATGGGATTGGTTCGTCTTCCTCTATCAGTTCGAGCTTTTACAACAAGTGGTTGGTCATCTTGCATCAAAATGGTATCAGAGTATGAGGTTTCGTATTCAAAACTCCTCACTAGGGGTGATTAATGCAGAGGCATTTTTACACCGGTCTCGAGTTGGATAGTCTGTGTAAAATGGGGCACACTTGGGGTGAGGCAACTTGTGTGAGGCAGGACCCACGAAGGAGGGTTCGGACGAGGGTCTAGCCTAACCTGGGTTATAAGATAAAGGGATTTATTTGCCTCCCTCTATCAGTTCAAGCTTTTAGAGCAAGTAGTTGGTTGTCTTGCGTCAAAGGGTCATCGCCACCACAAGCGTGAAGAAATATTCTCAGTCTGTGAACACCAAGAATCTGTCCAACTTACTCATAGGTGGATTATCCTGCAGGTTAGACCACGTAATCTAGGACCAGCAATCAGGATATTCATCAGCCCCATCTTGTCAACAAAATTTCCAAAACATTCCATCCCTCTTAATCTTCTTGTGCTCCTAAGCCTCTCGTCCACATACAATACTTCATTAAAATCACCCCAAATACACCAAGGCAGACTCCAAAGGCTTTTAACCCTTTCCAATTCAGATAAAAGGTCAACTAACAATCCACAATTAGTAGGCCCATAAACCCCTGCAACCACCCATCAATGACAATCACCATGCAAATGAGTGATAATCGATTCAGAAAACCTGCCTATAAAACTGTCCAGAATCTCCACCCAAGATTTATCCCAAAGGATAATAATACCCCCTGCTCTCTCAGAAGCCAGTAAAGAGCATAAGCCCATATCATGGAAACAACTTACCTCTTTAATCACCAATGGAACAACATTCTACAATTTGGATTCCTGTAACAACACCACATTTGCCCTATAAGAACTACATAAATCTCTCACCATTCTTTTATTAGAACTGCCCAATCCCCACACATTCCAGGAAATAATATAAACCTTCATCTGGAAATTCCTCTTAACTCCCGTGCTTTTCTCACAGACATTCTGTCCACAGGACCCCTCTCCTTTCTCGTACAAGATATCACATCTGAGTTTCTTAAGTTCACTGGGCATCCATCCCACACACTCTGTTCTGCTTATGTTTCGCCAGTCCCCAGATTGATCTTTTTCCAAAGCCGCAAAAAACAGTCAGGATTCCTCTTCCATACCTTCAAAAGACAGACCCAGCACCTTGCTCACTTCCTAAATTCTCTCTAAAACACATTTAGAAACCTCAGAGACAGGCTTCACTTCCTCATCTATATTTGCCACCACCCAGTACCCCTGCCCTCATTACCCAGTTTCACATTCTCTCCAATCGACTGGCCAAAAACATCATTAGGACTGCTAGTAAAATCATACCTTCTGTCACACACCAACCCAATATCAGCAGAAAAAATTCTGGCTCTTCCATCACATCCCCTTCCCCACCCTCACTGCTAACATTACCCAGCAACCTATTACCCTCCTCCCTTGTCTTAAGAATAGCCCCAGCATCCTGCCCATCCAGCAAGCCTATGTAAACATCCTCACTGTCCACCCCCACCATCAATGTCTCACCCTTTTTTCCCCCACTTTCCCCATCTATCCCCAGGATACCATAAAGAGAATCCCCACTCTTATCCCGGACACCCTCCCTATTCAAAATAACATCACTCCCTTTCCTCCCTTCAAAATCCAGTCATCGACCCCAAAAACCCCATCCCAGAAGGATCATTACTTGCCAGAGGCATACCTGGACTTTGCATTGACTTCGGCATTTCCAACAACAAAGCACACCATTGCTTCCACAGCACTTGTCACTGGGATAGATGGTCTTTTTCATAGAAACCCTTCTGAATCATTCGTGGAACAAGTGAGGAGTCCATGGGCATGGACGTAGAAGGAGGCTCCTTCAAGCAGGACCCAATCAATTCCCCATCAGTTGCATCAACACCATCCAAAGCACATTCGTTCACCAGGTTCACAGTTACCGGAACCCTGTCCATCTTCATTGCCATTGAAGAGCTCTTCATTATACCATCCGACTCCCCTTCACCCAATAGGCCCTTGGAACCTACCTGCATCGTCGAGTCCTGTTTGAGATCCAAGGCACCTTCTCATCTAATGACATTCTTTCCCTTTTCAGCTAATTGAGTCGATTTAACATTCATTTCCACATTTCCAACTCTACCCTCGACTTCATCAGACTGTCATGCCTCAGATCACCAGAATCATCCATAAAGAACAACCTTCATCACCTTGGTGCAAAGGGACCCCTAAACATTCACCATATTCCATTTGTGTCCTTCTGGCTTCAACCCATTTATAATTTTATACTTTGACCCTTTTGCCCCTGACTTGACAAAATCAAACCCGTGAGCCCTCCCCTTTCTTCAGTCGACATTAAAGGACCTTTATCAGAGGCACCCTCCTCAACCAAAGGCTTCCTACCTCAGGCTGAAAACCATCCTCTCACGTATTACCTTTTTCCTTCCTTTAGTTCTGCCATCTATACTTCTCCTGCACCCCCTGAAATCAACCACTCCAATTCAAATTCGAATTTGAATTCCTCTGAATCTCCGGCTAGAGGGGATCCTCAATGGGAAAAAAACCTCCCGCCAACATCACCACCATCCATCCTTACACCACCAAGATCATCTGACCCATTCTCACATGTGTGGCAGGAGACTAGGATTCCACCACCGGTACCAAAAACACCCTTCATCAACCCAGATTTCCACATGGAAACAAACCTTGTTGTCTTCCACCTTCACCACCCACAGAATACACATTTTGATTGTTCAGAGAGCAGTTGAGCCTCACAAAACCACCACAGGGCTCCCCAATGGTTTCAACATCCTGATTGACCACAAATGCATCGGCAACCCCTTCACTGCCACCTATCGGGCTTTATACTGATTTGACTCACAGATATTGTTCATCCATGGCTCACATTTCCTAAAAATCAGGACACCTGGAGCTGTAAATTTAGATCCTTCACCATTAATAATTTAGCCTCTTCTACCGACTCCATATAGGCCATCGCAGTACCGTGCTCTAGAGACCGGATCTGTGGCTTCTTCCATTTCTTCAGGAAAGTTGCCATCAGTCATTCACATTCCTCCCAATCAATCCGATCATCCAATCTGGTAACGACAATAACCTTCTTCCAATTCTTCTAGAAGGTCCCAAAATCTTCATGGATTGTTCGGATATCCCTATTCATCCCTTCACCTATAATCGAACCCGAGAAAACAGGTTCTGCCCTCTCACCACCAGTCTTCAGCTGAGTACAAACCCCCATCCTCCCATCACAATTACCTCCACCCTTCTCCTCCCTGCTTGAGACCACAGGATCCATGACTCCCTCCTTCAGAAAAAACTTGAGCGCTGTCACCATGTTCATCCATCCAGAGCAATCCATACCTTCCATAATCACCACCCATTTCTTTCTCCCATTTCAACCAACCATAACCAGTTGAATAAATCTGCCCTTCTTGTTTTCCTTACGCACCAGCAAACGACCCTATCAGCAACTCTTGCTAACAAAACAATTCAATCTTCCAGCTTCAATGGCTTCCTGCAAACTCCTCGTCACCCACACAATCACCAGCATGTCCACAAGCCCAAGAGAGGAGAATCTAGGCCTTCTTCAATAATCTTAATGAAATCATTCCGGATATGACCCATTGATTATTCTTAAATAATGTTGCTGATAAATAAAAGATGTCATATATTGGAAAAAGTGGGATGAGGGAGTCTTGCACCAAAAAATCTCCAATAAGAAAACAAGAGCAAACACAACACCCAATAACAACAGAACCCAACAAGACCTTCCCAATCCCTTCACTCCTCTCTACATTTTTAAAACCCTTACAAAGCCTGGCCCTGGTGAAGAACTTCTTGACTCTCCTAAGAATTCTATAGGTCAGTTCTGAGTTAATCCTGTCTCTTATACAC